>PVJA010007090.1:7946-70250 GCA_004027025.1 Myocastor coypus
CAAATAGACTTAAAGAACATAAATAATTTACAAAGTAAAGCATAATCTTTATCAACATTTGAAAAATTCAGTCCTACTACACATGATGTCTATTGTATGCCATAAATCCATACATAAGGGGCCATACATAAGTTCAGACCATGATGGCCCCTTACTCCAGTTACTGCAGTGACACACAGAGAGGGTGCTGCCCCACGGAGTACAGCAGTCTCGCTGAGAACAATCCCCACGACTTCAGGACCAGAGCTCCACACCTTCCCTTAGATCCCGAGTGAGTAGGAGGGCTAGGGGACGGGAACCCAAATTCTCCTGGTCTTTTGATTTCCTGAAAATGCATCCTTTCCTGTGGGATTCGAGATTTCACAACTGTGACTGCTTATAAAAGTTGTAAGCACCAACTAACAAAATAATATGTGGAAAGTTTGTGAACACTTTGGGCCATTTGTCATTAGTAATGACATTGCTCTTTCCAAACCACACTGCTCTCCTCTCAGAATTCCTTCTCTAATTCATTTTTTTCATCATCACTACCCCTTCCTCTCTATTTATTTATTTATTTATTTGTTTATTTGTTTATGTCTATTTGAGACAGGGTTTCACTATGCAGTTCAGGCTGGCTTTGACCTCACTTTGTAACCCAGGCTGGGCTCAAACTTGAATCAATCCTCCTGCCTCAGCCTCCCAAGTACGGGCTCTCAATTTATTTTAATAACATATGTATACAGCTATGAAATGTATATGTATGTTAGGAAATTGGAATAATAAAATCAGAAGGAAAATATCCATTATTCTATCAATTTTTCCTCCAGGATTTTGATAAAAAATAATTATGTTCTGTATAAGTGTTTTACACCTTTGTTTCAAGTAGGAAAAAAAATGTTTTCAACAATTCTCTCTGGCTTTTGATAAATTTGGTTAATATGCACAGAATAGGACAGCAATGCACATGTTACCCAGTAGGTACAACTGAAATCCAAAAACTTAAAAGCTAGCATTATGTGGCTCCACTGTTGATGTCTCTTCTTCATGACATTATTTTAATAGATGTGTAAATTACAGGCATCATGTATAGTGTTTTACTTAATGATATAATCTTCATACCACCCAAGCAGTAAGATATCATTATTCTCTATTTATAAGATCTATATTAAGCAATTAAAAGTTTTAGGGGCTATGAAACATCCTTCTTTGCTTCCAAGCGTTTTCTGTCTGCAACAACCCAGTATCTCACCCTGCATGCCAGGGTCTGCTATTTATAGGCTCAGTGACTGCGCACCTCCAATCACTCCTCCTTCCTTCTTTTTCAGACTAATACTAGTTGTGTTGGAAGTAATATCTTCATGGGTAAAATTTAGTTTCTATGATTATTTCCCCTAAAAAAAAAAAACAAAAACTAAAATTTGAGTTATTTCTTTAAAGTCAGGAACATGTTTAAGGCTATTTGTATATATTATCAATTGTTTCAGTGGAGCTGTTGAAATTACAGTTAAGTCAGTAGAACATGAGGCTTCAAGTATCATTATGCCCTTTATAAAAATATTGGTTTACTTAACTGATAAAAAGTGATTCCTGGTTGTTAACATTCATTTGTTAAGTAATGTTAAATTTATTCATCATTAGTTTACTTTGGATTACTGTAACTCACTGGGTTTTAATACATCCAATCCTCCATTCTACAGAGTGAACCTTACACAAAAACTGACTGAATCCTTGAATTAAGAATGAAGGTAGGGGCAGGGTAGATAGAACATCAGAACTTTCCTTCCTTTAATTCATTCACAGTCATTCAGCTCTAATTCTTGGCCAGGCATCATTGGATGATGAAAGTCCACCCTGGGTCTCAAAGAGCTTGTGAATGAGCAAGGGTGAAAGACATGATGGGCATGGTGGCATATGCCTCTAACACCATCTATTCAGGAAGATGAAGCAGGAAAAACACAAATGTAAGCTAAGCTGGACAATTTAGGAAGACCATGTATTATAGCTTTTGTCTAGTTATCTCCCCAAAAGCCTCACACAGTTATGAGGAGACTTCTACAGTTTGTGATTAACTCATGATCCACTGGGATTATGGGTGTGCGTGCTGCTGGGATTATGGGTTTGAGTGCTGCACCCAACCTGGGGCAGAGAGCCTGAATGCAACTTAAGAGAGACAGTCTTGCTCTCTGTTGCCATTGTTGCTGCTAATTTTCCATTTTGCTCTGCTCTTTGTCACCATGATATGTTGCCCTCTGCCGTATGCCTCTCTGCCTTGGAGCCAGCTGAATATGGACTGAAACCTCCAGTAACTATGAGCTAAATAAACCTTTCCTTTGTTTCAGCAATGAGAGAAAAGTAGCTGAGACATCCCCTTTTTTTTTTTTTTTTTTTGTCTTTTTGAGACAGGGTCTCGTTATGCAGTTGAGGCTGGCCTTGAGCTCACTTTGTAGCCCAGGCTGGTCTCGAACTCGCACCAATCCTCCTGCCTCAGCCTCCCCAGTGCTGGGATTACAGGTGTGCACCACCATGTCCAGTTTCAGGGATAGCATGGCACATCCATGCTTCTGAGATCATCGCAGCATGCAGAACTGGGGATTGAAACCGGGACCTTGCACTTGTGTCTTAGTTACTTTTTATTCTTTACTGAGATAAATACCTGACACTCAAAATGAAGGAATGAAAGGTTTATTTAGCTCATGGAGGTTTCAGTTCATACTCCCCTGGCTCCAAGGCAAATGACAGCAATTCATAGTGACAGAAAACAACGAAGAGCTGAGGAGGAGCAACAGCTGTGGCATCCATCAAGCCTCTCCCGAATTCTGCGCTGATTGGAGCTCCTCCAAAGTGGTATGGCCGTGAAGATCAAGATCCTCCAAAGACCAGGACTTCTCCAAGGAAGCCAAGTGGGGCAGGGCAGGGCTGGGGATGTTGGTGGCCAGGGCCAGGGCTGGGGGTGGGCAGGGCCACTCCAAGCCACACAGAGTCTTCCTCAACTCCTTTTTATATACTTTTTGTGCTGAGTCACTCTAGAGTGGTCTATCTGGCCACTCTCAGGTGGAACCAATCACACACTCTTGTATTAAGTTTAATTTTTTTAAAAGGACTCAAGGATAGTGTGTCCTTGGGTTCTATTCCAAGTACACATACACACACACACACACACAATTACAGGATTGATTTATCACTGTGGCCAAAATAATGAGAGAGAGATGCTTTGGAAAAGCAAAGAGGAAGTTATCTCAACCTGCTTCAAGCAGTTTCTGAAAGCCTTTTTGAAGATGCTGAAGGCCAACCTTCATATTGAAATGAAGGAAAATGAAGCTTTTGTGGGTTTCAAAATACAATTAATCACTTCCTCGTTGACGTTCTTTTATTATAGCACTTACTACAGTGTGTTATACTTATCTGTTTCTGCCTCTCTCACTTGATGGGGAAGGACCTTAACCTTAATTAGCCTGGTACAATGCCCAGAAAAGTAACAGAAATGCAATAGACATTTGTTGAATTATTTTGAAATTCTAGCCACAATACTATTTCACCCTATACTTCCTCTTCACCTATCTATATATCTATGTCTATCTATCTCTATAGAATCTTGCTTGGTGGTTGTAAAAATCATTCTGTTCACCACATCCAACAGAAAGGCTAAAAAGGATATGGTGGAAACCATCAAGTGTCGATAAAGGACGTGGACCAACAGAAATGTTCACCCATTACCAGAAGCAGTAAGAATCAGTGCAATCATTTTGGAAAAAAATGTTGATAGTATCTAGAAAGACTGTGTCTTTCTTATCCTCTGACCCAGCAACTCCACTTCTAGAAAACATTCAACATGAATTCACATGCTTACCATGAGATGTCTTTTCATCAAAAGCAGCACTGTTCATAACTGCTCCTAACTGGAAAATACACAAATGTACATCAATAATAGAAAAACTTATTTTGATACTATCACACAAGAAGGAAAAAGAATCTAAATTCAACAGTATGAAGGTATTCCATGAAACTAATGTTAAGGAGAAAGAGCCAGATTTTGTTTGTTTAGCCAAAAACTTCTTACCCTATGATTACTTAAATATAAAGCATAGGACTAGGGAGATAGCACAGCAGCATAATGGCCTGCCTGGCAAAGTGCAAGGTCCCCAGTTTGATCCTTGGTACTACACACCATGCAGGCCCCAGAACCCAGGGTGCACTGTGCTGGCCACCAGAACTGGGCGTGGTGGCGCTGGCCTGTAATCCCCAGCACTGGGAAGGATGAAAACAGGAGAATCACTACCAGCCCCAGCAGCATAGCAAGACCCTGTATCATATACAACAGATAAATAGTATAAATACAGGCAAAACTACTGTGCTATTAGACTGAAAGGAAATAGGAAGAGGGAGCTTTTGGGGGTGCAGATAAGGTTCTGTCTCTTGATTTGGAAACTGACCCATTTCCCGTGTTCTGTTTGTTAAATCTTCTGTTGACTACACTTAAATTGGGTTTCTTTTGCTGTTTTTCCTTTGATGTGTTGGGGATCGAACCCAGGGCCCCTGCGCTGAAGTATGCTTCCAGCTCCTTTAAACGCTTTTCTTTTTTAGCCTCCCAGGACGTTGGGTATTAGAAGTGTGTGCCACCACACCCTTAAAGGAGTTTTTAAGAAGAGTAATTCATCTTAGAGAAAGCTGGGAAGTACAGGTTTGGAATGTTTTGTTTTTTGTTTTGTTTTGTGCGTAATCATTCACAAGTGGTCAGTATACAGATAACTACTGTTACTATTTTGGATTATTTCCGTTCAATCTTTCTTTGAAGCCAGTATTCTACGAATTTTATTATTCTCCAGAAACGTGTGCGGGCTCCTCGTCCTGCATTACAGCGCCGGGTGGTTTATCATCATTGCTGATTCGTTTAAGGACAGTGGGGCTGAAGGCAGCACTCAGGGGACGAAGGCTCAAACACTGCCCGCGACTCTGCGCGCCCCTGGCGGACTCTGCGGCGCGGATCAGGATGAAGCGCGCGCCCGCATCCCGTCGCGCCTTGCGTCGTCCGGTTGCTATGGGAACCGCAGAGCGCGGCTGCGCCGTCAGACCTGGTGTTGTTTGGTGAGACTGAGGCCCGAAGATGGAGCTGCCGGATCCAGTACGTCAGCGGCTGGGAAACTTTAGCCGGACGGTGTTCCGCGACTCCAGCCGGACTGGGCCGGAGTACAGTGAGGGTTCCGGTGAGTGGTTGAAGCCCAGCGCAGAGTGTGGCCAGCGCGCTTGTTGGGGCGGTCAGATTGCGCCCAGATTAAAAATGGCGGCGGCGCCTTCAGGTGGCTCTCCGCAGTGCGGCGAGTTCCTAGGGGGAGGGGGAGGGCTGGGGACCGAGACTGGAACCCTTGCAGGCCCTCACCCATGCTGGCCTGGTGCTGTGCCGCCAGGCCGGCACATTGCAAATGCGGCAGCCCAGGTGATGCCAACTCTTGCTCCCGCCCCGTGAGGCCCAGTTTGCCTTAGAGACGACTCAATAAGAATTTAAAAATCTGCTCAGCATGAAGGCTGATGTTGATTTTCCTGCGTTGCCCTCCCTAGCTTTCCCGACATGATGGTGAGAAGAGCCATCCCAGTCCAGAGCCCACATCCTCAACCCTGGGAAAATAGCGATGCCTTTCTCTTTTCCTCGCAGAAGTACGTTCCTCCTGAAGCCGTTTTTCAGCAGAAGAAATGGGGGAACGTTTTTAAATGAGTCATTATAAACTGCTATCCATCCAGGTGGTGTCCACCAAAATCTACCCTTTCCCTGCCTTCTGCCTTATGTAAAACTCTTTTCCCTAATCTGGTAACAGTACCACGATGTAAACATGCCGCATCCAATATAATGGATAAGTGATAACGAAGTTTGGTACAAAGCAGTTTCTGCCTTCGGAATGATGAGCCGGCATACTGTTAACCAAACACCAGTGGTTTTCATCATTGACCTCTATGGTTGAGTAGAACTCTTCTCGTTTGCCAGTTTTTAAAGCTTTCAAAGGGGGCAGGAGAGGGAGGCAGAGAAAAGCAAAGTCAGTTCCTATAAAGTCAGTTCCTATAGTTGCATTTTGTCACCTTGATCATTAGCCTAATCCCTAAGTGTAAGCCTTTTTATAATTTAGGATGTGCAGAGTAAAACACGAAAAATTGAGTTTTCTTATTTCTGAGGGTGAAGATACAGGCTGCAAAATCCTATGAAGCAAAGTATTAGGGATTGATAAGCAGACCTTTTCTGGGAAAGGCTACATAATAAATATTCTAGATTTTGGAAACAGGATGATCTCTGAAGCAGCTATAAACAAGTAATTTAGTGGGCATGGCTGCCTACCAATAAAACGTTATGGACCCTAAAGAATTTCACATGGTTTTCACATGTCACTATTTTTTTCTAACATTTGAACACAAGAAAAACATTTTAGCTCTCCAACTATACAAAAACATACAGTTGGGGCCTGGGGAGCGAACTCGGCAGCATAAATATTGCCTGGCAAGAACAAGGTCCTGAGTTTGACCTCCAGTACTGCATGCAGAACCCCTGGCTCATTATGCCAACCCCAAAATTGGGCATGGTGGTGCATTACTGTAATCCCAGCACTGGGGAAGCTGAGACAGGAGAATCACTATGCATCTAAACTGTATAGCGAGACCCTATGTCAAATAATTGATTTTTAAAAAATATGTAAAGTTGGCCAAGTTGGCGTACCTTTTTTTTTTTTCTTTCTTTCTTTCTTTCTTTTTTTTTCAGAATTTTTGTTAGTTTATTTCTTTTTATGGCCTGGCTCAGCCTGCCCTCAGGGCAGGGCTGGCGCAGCATGTGGTGCTGGGAGTCAAACTGTGGTCCCTGCAGCCGCCTAAGCTTTCCTAAGCAGGCGCTTTAGACCACCGAGCCATCCTGCTGGGCAGGCCTACCCTTTTTATATTTATGTTTTAAGTTCTATTTATAGAACTCAACTTGAGTTTTATAAAATCTATTGAATTTATGCCTTCAGATTTCATTTATTGATTTTTAATTGCATGATTATAAATTTGACCTGCTGAAATAATGGGCATGGCTCAACTTTTATCATGTTCATGTAAAAGATACCTAATATTAAAAAGTGATCTTTACAAAGTTTTTGTTTTTTCTATTTATTTGTGTGTGTGTGTGTGTCCATCCACCCCGTTCAGCCCACTGGAGCAGCATGTGGTGCTAGGGATCTAACTGGGGTCCCTGCGCTTTTGCTTAAGCTTGCCTAAACAGGCATGTTAGGCTACTGAGCTGTCTCACTGGCCCCAGTGAAGTTTTGAATATAGTTTCTACTCCACAGATAATAAAACTTTCAGTTTAATAAATACATTTATTTTCCACATTCTCTTCTTTGTTGATCTGAAGTAGTAGTAATTACTTATACTGTAAAAACAAGCTAATTTTCATGTTCATAGCTGACCAAGAATTATACTGTTATGGAAAAAATATTAGGATGATGAGTTGTCTTCAAATTTAATAGAGTTTAAGACTCTTATTACTGGCAATCTAATAAATTGGTATGAACAAAAGATGATCATAATAATCATGCATGTTCTTGAAGCTATGATTTCTCTATAAGAGATCATGATTCTGACGTTTCAGAATTATTAAATGATAATGAAATATTCAGCTGTGGAGAAAAAATGTTTTTAAGAAACTTATATTAGATCCTTACATTTAAAGCAATCGATTTCAAAATATATAAGAATTCAAATTTAGAATGTGTTTTGTAGGGCTCAATTCTAAAACTCACATTCTTAATTTAGGCCCCTTTTACATGAAAGCAAAAGTTATGTAATCAACCTTAGATAAATGAAACTCATGTATTACAAATGGCTGTACTGTTGATATCCTTATGACAGTATCCTTTCATCAGTTCATTCTTTCTATTATTCATGTTGGGCATTCACAGCATACAAGGCAAGATGGTAGGTTCTATGAGAGTCTTAAAACTGGGTTGGAAATGGTCTCTGCTTACAATAAGATCTGTATATGAATATGGTCAAGAAATGTGATCACAGAGCTTAGTGGCATAGCACCTACCAGATAAGCGTGAGATCCTGAAGATAGATAGATAGATAGATAGATAGATAGATAGATAGATAGATAGATAGATGATAGACCAATTGATGTGTGTAAATTTTTTTAAATTATTACAGTAAAAGACACACTGCCATTAATCCTCTTCATAATACTACCCCCTTGGGCTGGGGAGATAGTTCAGCGGCAAAAGTGTCTGCTTGGCAAGTATAAAAGTCCCAAGTTCAATCCCCTGTACCACTAAATAAATAAGTAAATAAATACAAAGAACACTCTCTTGCTTCGAACAGTTATGCCATAGTTCTTGCTGCTTTCTGAAGCAGTTCTATAAGTCCTCTTGCATGAGTGCTTTTAATGAGTGCTTTTAGCTGCACTGTTGTGACTACTCAGTGTATTCAGAACAGTTTTTCATGGTCTTTTTTGTTTTTTGGGGGGGTACCAGGGATTGAACTCAGGACCTTGCACTTGCCAGGCAAGCGCTTATTCTACTGAGCCCCTCATGGTCATTTTCGCTTTGTGGAAGAGCCAGAAGTCACACAGCAGCAGATCAGGTGAATAAGGTAGATAAGGGCATGTCATAATATTTTTCTTTTGAGACTATCCTTGAGCTCATTATATAGCCCAGGTTGGTCTCAAATTTGTGATTAGTTTCAAGTGCTGAGATTACAGACATGTACCACCATTCCTGGTTACTATATTTTTAGTTGACAGAAATTGCTTTAAACAGTTATCAGCTCAGTGCAATATATAGATACAGATACATAGATGGTGAATGTTTAAATTAAGAACTTACTACACTAAAAGACACATTGCCATTAATTCCCTCAGTATACTTCCTCTAGCTTTAGACACACACCTTCATTCTTAGCAGTGTGTCTTTTACTCTAATGTTTTTAAACATTGACCACAGTTTTGTTTTTTTGTTTTTTGGTTTTTGGTTTTTTTGGTGGGACCAGGGTTCAAACTCACGACCTTGCACTTGCCAGGCAGGCACTTGTGCCACGGAGCTATCTTCCTGGCCCCTGACCACAGTTTTTAATCACCCTTTGTACATGTACAAGAGAAAGAATGATGACTAATACATATTAATTGTGCTAGGTGCTGCTAGGGTGAAATAATTTGCGTTACCACTAGTCTTCTCAAGCACCCTGTGAGATAGTTACCATTTACCAGTGATGAAGGCTCAAACAGGTTAAATAATTTCTCTTAAATCTGGTATCCAAGGTCATTTGGACTCTCGAGGCCATGGTCTCTGCAGTGCATGAGACTATGTGGTGAGAGGGGAGCTTTTTGCCAGCACTTCAGAAAGATTTCTGCACGGATGGGGAAATATGATTGAGAAAGCACTTACGGAAAAGGATGCTTGGGAATGGACAGTAAAGAATGGGTAGATTTAGGGTATAGTGAAAAAGAGGCTGTAATCCCAGCACTCGGGAAGCTGAGGCACAATGATTGGTGCGAGTTCGAGACCAGCCTGGGCTACAAAAGTGAGCTCAAGGCCAGCCTCAACTGCATAGCGAGACACTGTCTCAAAAAAAAAAGACCAAAAAAAAGCAAAAGAGGGATGTATGTATAATTTGAGATCAGTTATATGAGTTTATCTGAAATATTTTCATGCATTTATTTTATAGTATCTATGTAGAATTCTACAAAGGAGACAATGATAATTACTGTAGACTATCAGTGTGGATATAATCAAAAAGATTCATGTTGATAATCCACATTTAATTTATACCAATAGTGTGCAGAATGTCAGCAGACTATCATGGCAAAGTAATAAATTAATTGAAGAGTATGAAACATATCCCCAGGTAACCATTATTTGAACTAAAAGGTATTAGGGTGAATATTCTTTTCATTGTCAATAATGACAGTCAGTGGTATAGCTCAGTGGCACAGTGCCTGTCTGGCAAGCACAAGGTCCTGAGTTTTATTCCCAGTACAGAAAAAAACTTGGGCATAGTGGTGCAGGCCTGTAATCCCAGCACTGAGGCAGTAGGATCACTGTGAGTTCAAGGCCACTCTAAACTCCATAGTGATACTCTGTTTCAAAACAAACAAAAATTATAAATAGGCTTAAAATTTGTGATTTTATTGAGCCAGTAATATTTATTCTCAAAAATGAAAAGATTTGAAGGACTTAAGAGTTTTTTCCTTTTCTATTTCTTCTGTAGATAATGAAATGAGCTCCAATTTGGCCCTGCAAATGTCACTTTATTTCAACACTTACTTTTTCCCACTTTGGTGGGTGGGTGCCATTATGATGATTCATATGAAGGTATGTCTGTGGTTTTATTATTGCTGAGGTCGCTTATGCCCTTCCCTAATAATGTTACATTATTAATAAAATTAACAGTCCTTACAAAGTGTTTTCCTATTCAGGTCAGTGCTACTCTGTGTAAGATTTTTACAAACATGGTTTTTTTGTATTATTGTTTTGTTTTTTAGTATTCATTCTTGCCTGATTACTACAAATTCATTGTGATCACTATTATCGTCCTCGTAACCCTAATTGAAGCTATCCGGCTGTACCTGGGCTACATGGGTAACCTGCAGGAAAAGGTAGGCTCTGCTTCCCTTCATCTCAGTGCTTCACACAAATGCCTTTTCAGACTAACTGGCAGCTGTGAGCAGTGGAAAGAGCACAGGCCTCTCTAGGTCCTGGCTCCAAACTGACCACTAAGGTCACTGTAATTTCTCTGCTTAATGTCTTGAGCTTCTGGATCTTCATACAAAAGTAATCTATAAGAGGAAGAAAATAATATTCCAAACATTTAATCAGATTAGGTAAAATGATTTATATAAAGTACTCAAAGTGCTTATTATTAAGCACTTAAGAATTGATAGTTTTCCTTCTTACCAGTCTTTAAAAAATTTAGTCAATTAAACTCATCTCTTTGGATATTGATTAAGCAAAGGAGCAAATTAAATTCATTTCCTATGCCAGACCCATGTTTTCTGAATCACCATGCTGTCTAAGCACTTACAGTTACCAAGGTGTTGGGGTAATTCTGTGGTTGTGTGGGCCCTTTGTAATTAGGTCACACCCAGCAAATGTTAGCTTCCACCATTTCTTAACCCAACCATCTACTCCAAATTGATGTGTTGGTTCCTGATCTTGCTGTTTTCACCTATTTACTTCTTTCTCTATAAAAGCCTTTTATACATTCTTTTTTTTTTTTGGTACTGGGAATTGAATCCAAGACCTTGTGTTTTGCCAGGCAGATGTTGTGCCACTGAGCTGTATTCTTGGCCCAAGCCTATATACATTCTTGAAGTCTTTCTTTCACCTGCTCTAATACTCCCATATTTCTTGTACCTCTTACTTTATACCTCTAAATGTTGCATTTATTCACAATCTTAGTTACTCTCCTCTCGTTGCTGGGACAAATACAAACACTCAAAATGAAGGAAGGAAAGGTTTATTTAGCTCATAGTTACTAAAGCTTTCATAGTTTAAAGCAGCCTGAATTACATAGCAAGACCTTGGAGCCTTACTTGCTCAGGAGAGGTCAATGCCTCTGCCTTCCCCAGACATCTCTCTGCCAGAGGCAGCCTCAGTCACAGATGCTACCACCTGGCGCTACAGAGTCTGGAGAAGAGGCCAGGGCACTGCCACCTGCTCCACACCTCAGGCTTCAGGAAGCAAGAGCTGCCAGTTTAACTGTTCACTCCTCTCTGGCCCTGCCCCTTGATCCCCACCCTTGTCCTATGGCCCTGTCCCGCCCCTCAAGCCACCACTGCTACAGAGCCACATCTACCCCATGACTTACATGAGGCTTTGGGGGGACAGCTAGACACAAACCATAACATCCACCAAAGTGTGTTATAGGATTGATTTATACAAAATTAATTTTCTCCTCTAAGTGGCATATTTTCTAAAGGACTATGTCATACTCCTTTTGAATTATAGAACCCACTATAGATTCACAGTAATCCAGGGTATTTATGTGCAAAAACAAAAACTACTTACTGATCTCATTAGTCTCTTTTGCGGGGGATAAGATCAAAACCAGGGTGTCATATATTACAGACAAGCATTCTACCCCTGAGTCACAGCCCCAGCCCTAATTTCAGTATTCTTGCTGTGTGTCTTTACAGGTACCTGAGCTTGCAGGCTTTTGGCTCTTGAGCCTTCTGCTGCAGTTGCCTTTAATTCTTTTCTTACTGTTGAATGAAAGCCTAACAAATCTGCCCTTGGAAAAGGCAATGCATATCATCTTCACTATCTTCCTTACTTTCCAAGTTATTTCAGCGTTTTATACCTTGAAGAAAATGGTGAATCAGTTGGCTGCTCGATTCCACCTCCAAGACTTTGACCGGCTCTCTGCAAACAGAGGAGATACAAGAATGAGGTCATGTATAGAAGAGATTTAATCCAGCACTGTTGAGAGAAAATCTCAAAGATTTTAAAAGACTGTAAAAGTTGGGAAACATCAGTTCTAGCATGAGGAAAAGGATAAAGCTAGTGTTTTGAACTATACTCCCTTTAGCTCTGAAATTCCCAGATTGGGGACAATGCTAAAGCTTCCTGTACTACATGAAAGCAGTATACTAACCCTAAAACCTACATAATGTCCACCTGAAGCTAATTTTTTTTTTATGTAGAGTTTTCCAGGCTCATAGACATCTATTAGTTGTGTTTTGCCAGTTTTACTGTAATATTTCTAGTTACAAACTAACTAGAAATAGTCTGTTTGAATTTATTATTATTATGGCTGTATATCTGACCATGCTTCTTTGAGTACAAAGAAATGCTAGTTAAGGAGACTTTAGCTCAGTCATAGAGCATGCACAAGGCCCTGAGTTAATCCCCAGTGTTGCTAAAATGAACCAAAAACAAATGGTAGTCAAGGACTAGGGGATAACTCAGTAGAATAAGCGCCTCCTTGGAAAGTGCAAAGGCCTGAGTTCAATCCCTGGTTCTGCAAAAAAAAAAAAAAAAGCTAGTCAACATTTTGGTGTATTAGACTATATTTATAACTTTAAAAAATCAAGTTTTCAAGTCTGTTAGAGTTAAATTCTAACCCTAGTATTTGATAGCTATTATACTAAAGTAAAGAAGACAAGCATTTTGTTGTCGTTACAATTGTTGCTGTTGTTTTTTGGGGGGTGGATTTTTTGAGACAGGGTCTCACAATGTAGTCCAGGCTGGACTTGGACTCACTGTGTAGCCCAGACTGGCCTCGAGCTCACAGTGATCCTTCTTCCTTAGCCTCCCAAGAGTTGGTAGGTGGATTATCGTAATATTTAGGGAATGTTTTGTCATAAAAATAGTAACTTTTGTAAAACCGTGTTCAGTATTTGTTGTGGTGATGTGCAAAATGCTTTTATAATAAACTGTGTTACTGAAGTATCACCAACAGATTATTCCTGTTCTGTGCAGTTCTGTTCTTTGTCTCTCACAGTTGCAAGTGAAGGAAGGAGAAAAAAATATTAGCAAGCTTCTGTGTATAGGCACCATAATAGGCACATTAAATCAACCTTGTGATTTCATCTGCTAGGCTATTGTTTACTGAAGAACTGCTCCATACCCAGTAAATTCATATGAGGTTTGACTTGAAAATCAAGATATCTGTTAACAAAGTGAGAGCTAAGATAGCCAAAAGGACCATGACCACAGGTCTAAATGAACATGTTCCCTTCAAATACAAGTCCATATAAGAAAATGTAGTTTAAGATACAGTTTATCGGGCCTGGCAGGATGGCTCAGTGGTCTGAAGCACCTGCTTAGGAAAGCTTGGGCAGCTGCAGGGACCGCGGTTCAATCCCCGGCACCACATGCTGTGCCATCCCTGCCCTCAGGGCAGGCTGAGCTGGCCATAAAAATAAATAAACAAACAAAAGTTCTGAAACAAAAAAATTAAATTAAAAAAAAAAAAAGGAAACACGGGCCCAGCAGGATGGCTCAGTGGTCTAAAGCGCCTGCTTAGGAAAGCTTTGGTGGCTTCAGGGACCACGGTTCGATCCCCAGCACCACATGCTGCGCCAGCCCTGCCCTCAGGGCAGGCTGAGCCAGCCATAAAAAATAAATAAACAAAAGTTCTGAAACAAAAAAAAAAAAATTTAAAAATTTAAAAAATAAAAATAAATAAAATAAAAAATTCTTAAAAAAAAGATACAGTTTATCTTGATTATTGGATTGACTTAAGAGAATATTTTTTGCTCAGGTTTTCTTTTCTGTGGGAAGATATACCTTCATAAATAATGCATTAGGTGGAGCTTTTGGAAAGAGATGTAATAGCACAGCTAAATGTGCTGTGAGGAGGTGAAGCCTGGTCTGAAGCATGGGTCACAAGGAGTATGATCTACAAAATGTAGATCCCTTTTCTCAGCTTCCTGGCTGCTGCGTGTGAGCATACACACAGACACACACACACACACCCACACACACACACACACACACACCTCTGTGTTTAGTCCTGCAGAACATAAGATGAAACGTGTGTAATATGAGGCAAAGTGAACCTCTCTTCCTTGAGCTACAGGTGTCAGGGATCCTATCCCAGTGACCATGGGTGCCCAAGGCATGTACCAAGGAAATAGCTGAGGCAACATTAAAGACTGTTCTTGCTAGTTTTCGTTTACTGAAATTCATGCTTATTTTAGGATTTCCATCATATACCTATTGTTATGGTTTGTGTATAGGTGTCCCTGCAAAGCTTCATGCAGTCATGGGGTGGCTTCTAGAATTTGTAATTGATTATTGTGAAAATGGGTGCTGCACCTCTCCTGGGGCAGGTGATTTGCATTTCAATGTAAGAAAGGAAGAGAAGTTAGCTGCTTGAGTTGCTGCTGGCTCTCTCCCTGGCACTCTTGTTCAGCCACCATGAAAGATTACCCTCTGTCATGTGCCACTCTGCCTTGGAACCAGCTGAATATGGACTAAAACCTCTGGTAACTGTGAGCTAAATAAACCTTTCCTTCCCTCATTTTGAGTGTTGCGTGTTTGTCCCAGCAACAAGAGATAAGAGTAACTGAGACAAATTGGTACCAGAAGTGGGGTTATTGTTGTGACTAACCTGACCACGTGGATTACAAGTTTTTGGGAATGGCTTAAGGGAAGAGAGGAAAGGTTTAGAGATGTTGCCTACTTGCGAAGAGCTGGAACAGCTTCGGCTCTTCCATAGGGAAGATTCTGGTCAGAGCTCAGAGCAGAAGGCTGATAGAAAGCTGGCCTGTAAAGACCAGCCTGGGAAGGTTTCTGCTGTGAATAAGGACGGCATTGGTTATTGGACTCCAAATCATTTGTGTTTTGACTTGACAGAGAAGTTATCTGCATTTTGTGTGTGTCCAGAAACTCTGCCTGAGACTGAGTATAAGCATGGCGGACTGATTAATCTTTCAAAAGATATTTCAAAGCAGCCAAATATTGAAGAGGTAGCATGGCTGCTACTGGGGGCTTTTAGCCAGATTTATGTTGCAAATCAAGAGCAAGGAGCCAGCAGGAGAATTCAAAATGTGAGTTTGGCCAGAAAGGAAGTGCCAATAAAGCTGTGGACTACAACGTTAGAACTAAAAGGATCTCCATTGCTGAGAAGGAACCAGAAAATGGAAAAAATGGCCTGAGGGCATCACAGGAGGTGGCATGTCTCCACCATTTGCAGCCTCAGAATTGCAAAGATCACGGGCTTTGCCTTGAGGGCTAAGCCACTGAGCCCTTCGTTCCAAAGTGGCACTGGCAGCAGCACCAGGTTCCAGAATAACGACAGCATGGAGGATGTACCCCTCGGAATCAGGGTCAGAGTGCTCAGCAATCCATGTATTCAGCCCCTACAGCCAAGAGAGAAGGAAACCTGGCTACTGCTCCAGCTGACAGCAGACCTTGGCATCATCCATGTGGCAGGTGTTATAGGTGCATTGAGAATGCAAGAGTTCTAAGGTTAAGAAGGCTTCCACCTAGATTGCAGAAGAGGGCCTGGGAGATCCGGCAGTGTGCCCCTGAGAGGGCTGTGTGTGAATCAGTGAGTGAGAAGCCTATTCTGTGGAAACCCCAGAAGTTTGGAAAAGCCAGGAATGTGGATCGTGCAGAGGGAGCAACGCCAGACTGAGAGAGAAGCCATGGGAGCTGCATCTACCAAGAGTGCCATAGGGGTGGAGCCACATGGAGCTTATAATTTGCCACAGAGTGCTTCAGATGTTCCATAAGAACCTACAGGATTTAATGTTGGTCATTCTGGATTTTGGACTTCTGTTGGTCCCAATGCTTGGTATCCTGTGTGTATCTTTTGGAATGGTAATGTATATCTTGTACCTTTGAATATTGAATGTATTTTACTTCATTTGTATAGGGGCTCACAGATACTTGGGACTTAGACTTTTCAGCAGTGTTGAAACTGTTGGTGTAATCCCAGCACTCGGGAGGCTGAGGCAGGAGGATTGGTGCGAGTTCGAGACCAGCCTGGGCTACAAAAGTGAGCTCAAGGCCAGCCTCAACTGCATAGCGAGACCCTGTCTCAAAAAGAAAAAAAAGAAACTGTTGGGACTTTGGCAACTCTTAGAGATGGACTAGAATGTCTTTTGCATAAAGAGATGTGCTTGAGTCTTTGGGGGTCAGGGATGGAATGTTATGGTTTGTGTATAGGTGTCCCCACAAAGCCTCATGCAGTCATGGGGTGGCTTCTAGAATTTGTAATTGATTATTGTGAAAATGGGTGCTGCACCTCCCCTGGGGCAGGTGATTGGCATTTCAATGTAAGAAAGGAAGAGAAATTAGCTGCTTGAACTGCTGCTAGCTCTCTCCCCAGTGCTCTTGCTCAGCTGCCATGAAACGTTGCCACTCTGCCTTGGAGCCAGCTGTATATGGACTAAAACCTCTAGTAACTGTGAGCTAAATAAACCTTTCCTTCCCTCATTTTGAGTGTCGGCTGTTTGTCCCAGCAATGACAGAAGAGTAACTAAGACACCTATTCATTCTTACATTGCTTATTTTTTAAAAATGTCTTTGTCTCCCCTTCTCTCTGGCTTAGGCCTGACCAAACTATTGTGCTAATTTTATTTCTGCTGTGCAGTGTGGGTATGGGTATAGTTCAAAGATTTCTCTCTCCAGGAAGTGACTGATTACTTTCTCCTACACCAAAGTAGTCACTAGGTCTACTGTCTAGGTCTACTGTAATGATTTGAAATTGAAAAATGAGTCCTCTTTGAATATTTTTATAAAATTTGCATTGTTTCCCAGACATAAATGGGTAAGTGATTCTATAAGAAAATATAAAATTAAATCTACAAGGTAGATATGGGAATGCTCAATTAAGACTTTTTTTTAGGTGGTAGTTGTGGAGATTGAACCCAGGGGCTTTACACTGAGGTACCAACCTTTTTGAAAAATGCATTTAAATAGGGTTTTCTAAAGTAAATCAGTTGTCCAGGCTTGGCTCAAACTTTGGGTCCTACTGTCCCAGCCTCCCAGAGTGTTGGGTTTACAGGCACATGCCACCTCACCCATCTTAGAGCTTTTTTAAATTTCAAGATTGTCTCAAGAGTTTCAGTTCATGATTTTTTTTCTTTTTGTACTGTGGGTCAAACAGGATCTTGAGGGCCTTGCAGACTGGCACAGTTGTTTAAATGTTTGGTCAGGGGACCTGGGTTCAATCCCCAGCTCTACAAGCTTAACCTGGCATGCCCTGAAGGCATCATCAGAAAGACAAAAAAAAGACCTTCTCAAATTTAGAACCTTGCACTTACCAGGCAGCCTGTTATGCCGTTGAGCTATCTCCCTGGCCCAAGTGTTTTAGTTTAAGTGGCCAAGCTTCAGATACATCAAAACCTTAGTTTAGAAGCAAGAAGTTAATGGAAATTTTAGTCACAATCATCGAAAAAGTTATAAGAAGATAAATTGGATTTATTAAAACGCTCAAATAATTTTGCTATAACACAATATTTAAAATGCAGACATAGTAAGATAAAAAAAAAAAAAAGGTCAAGGAGGGAGATTAGGGCCATGACCAAGTCATTTGTTTCTCATATAAATAATCACGTTTTTTGTGTGTGTTAAACCAGCATTTTCTGTTGGAGTATACAGTAGTCCCTCGCTTTTCACAGTTTGACTTTTGTGGGGGTTTTTTTGTTTTTTTTTTTCTGACATTTCAAAAAACTTGTTATTACTTTGGTATTTATTACTATTTTAAAACATTATTGATGTATTTTGTCCTAAAGAATTTCTAGAAGAATGTATAATAATCCAAATGAATTTCATATCATATTTAGAAACAGAAGAAAAATGAACATATATACATATTTTCATCATCAGATCAGTTTAGATTAATACATATAGGTATATAAGATTGATCAAACAATTAAACATTAACCCTTCTAAATCAACATTACTTTTTTTTTTCTTTTCCACAGTGTGACTTTTGTAGACTCACTGTTTTGCAGGTTTTAAAAAAAACGTTAATCTATTTATCGCGGATTTTTTGCTATATCGTGGGATTTTGCAATAATGTATAGCATATGTATATTGGTAAAATTACATAGGTTTGCAATCTTAGAAAATGGCTGATAACAATAGAAGTAAGGCCAGCCTGATAGCTCAGCGGATTACAGCACCTGCTTAGACGCAGAGGACAGGGACTCAACATCGCCAGCCAGCCATGCCAGCCCTGCTCCCAGGGAGCACTGGGACAGCGATTGAGACTGGGCGTGGTGGCACGCGTTTGTAATCCCCTCACCGCTGGGAAGGCTGAAAACAGGAGGGTGACTAGGAGTCTGATCTACTCAATGAGACCTTGTAGACCCTGTACTAAAATACATTTTAAAAAATAAATTAATAATAAAAAAGAACATTAGAAGTGTTTTTGAAAGTGTGGGAGGGGTTTATAAAGACTTACAATATATAAAAATTCTAAAATAAATATAACGTCACTATTTCCTTGATTTTCAATTATAGCGGGGGTGTCTGGAATGTCACCGCTGCCCTAAGCCAGGGACCACTATACCGATTCCCTGTGCAAGTGCTTGAAATTGAGATAGAAGAGATATTTACATGTCAACTGATGCATTTTTGTGCACAGACAGCCTTTATTTTGATTTTGTCTGAAAATGTTTGTTAAACCTTAATTTCTGAATATTCTTCTCTCCATCATTTCACACTTCTAAAAATTCCTACTTAAGATGTTGAACTTTAGGGGCCAGCCAAATAGCTCAGTGGATTCAAGTGCCTGCAAGCAGGGGCAGGGACAGGGGCCGGGGCCAGGGCAGGGGCCGGGGTTTGATCCTCAGGCAGGCTGTGCCAGGCCAGTCCCAGGGACACACTGCGACAGCAGCTGAGACTGGGCCGCCCCCTTGGAAGGCTGTAAACAGGCAGATCACTAGGAGTCTGATCTAGTAGTGAGATCCTGAACACCCAACCCTTCCCTGCCAAAAAAAAAAAAAAAGAGAAAAGATGTCAAACTTCACAAATATTTTATTCTCTACCTATTTTTTTTTCTTATCAGAGACAGGGTAGTTGTGAATTTCTAGAAAACGAATGGACTTCAAAATACTGAAGCTTGTTAATTTAAGATATATTTGAGTGCTTGCCTGGGATATGCAAGAAGTGCTGGAGTCCTTGAGTATGAGGTGGGGAGGAGACAAATATAACTTTATCAAGGAAGTGTGCTGAATGGATGATAACCTCTGGAGTGCCTGAGAAGCCCTCCTCTTCCAGGACATCTCCCCTCTATGGTCCTGCACTTAGCGTCCAGGATTAGCTGCAGGCTGGCCCTCCATCAACATCACTTAGAGTGCACCACGCACCACGCTGGGGAGGGAGGGTAGCTGGTCAGGTTAAATGCGCACACTCACCCGCACTTGCCTGAGCAAATGAGAAGTTTACTGTGTGGTGGAAAGGCAGAAAGGCAAATGGGTGATCCCCCATACTGAGGTGGATACTGGGGAATCACAGAGAAGTGACATCTGAGCGAGTTAAGGAATCTGAAGTCTTCCCAGAGAAAGTGACTCTTGAGATTTGAAGAAAGGGTGGGTTTCAAATTTTGTATTAAGAGATAGAAATAGTGGTGACTGTAAGTACTGATTTAGGTATTTATACGCAGGTGAGTAAGCTGGAGGGCATAAATGGCACAGAATAAGGTGGAGAAGTTTGGAAGGTGCCAGTAAGCTAAGGTAATGGTTAGAATATTATGAATCCCTAAAGAGCATTAAACGGGAGCTGGCAAGATAGCTCAGTGGACTCAATACTTGTTTTGGTAAGCACAGACACCAGGTTTTGATCCCGGTTCCTGCATGCCCTGCCAGCCCAACTCCCGGGACATGCAGAGCTGGCAACAGAGTCCAGGTGTGGTGGTGAGCACCTGTAATCCCATCACTGGGGAGGCTGAAAACAGGAGGATTACCATGAGTCCAATCTACACAGTGAAACCCCAAACTAAACACAGAAAATGAAAAAAGAAAAAGAAAATTTTAAAAAGGAATCTCACAAACAGATTTGGATTGTGAAAAGCCCCTACCTCTTTCTCTGGAGATTGTGGAATATGGAAGAGTTGGTCTAGAGGCAGAGAGATCAACAGGGACTTAGCATTTAGGAGAGAACAAGGTGGCCTGACTGGAGTAGCAGTAAAAAAAAAAAACTGGAAAGCAACATAGAACCTACTAAAATTCTTTAAATAATGTTATATTTTAAAATAGATTTTTTTCTAATTCATCATTTCAGAGATTACTGCAGCGGTAAGCAAAATGATGCATGCATAGTATTATTGCCCCCCACATTATTACGTTATTGTTAGACATACTAAGACTTCCCCTTAAAGTCTGAAATTGTACTTGACATAATCTACTTAAATGATTATTTGAATCAGTTAAGATTATAGCTTTAAAAAACTAAAATAGCACAAGATTATGAAAGTAAAGAAAAGCCATCTATAATTCTACCAGCCAAAAGTAGCAACTATTAGCAAATGTCTTGTTTTCCTTCTATAAATGCTTCTTCTCCCTAAGTTCAATTCCTCCTTAGGGATTGAACCTAGGCCCTTAAAATGCCTGAGTTCTGCCACCCCTACCTTTTCTTTTTTTCTTTTTCCGTTTTGCTTTTTAATCTTGAAACAATCTTGGCTAAATTGTCCAGAGTGGGCTTGAATTTGTAATCCTGCTGCCCAGAGTGCTGGGATTATGGAAATACTTTCTTTTTTTTAATTTTTTAAAGAATTTATTTTATTTTTCTTGTTTCAGAATGTTTGTTTGTTTATTTATTTATTTTTATGGCCAGCTCAGCCCGCCCTGAGGGCAGGGCTGGTGCAACATGTGGTGCTGGGGATTGAACCGCGGTCCCTGAAGCCGCCTAAGCTTTCCTAAGCAGGCGCTTTAGACCACTGAGCCATCCTGCTGGGCCCCTGGAAATACTTTCTTAAATACATAGATGTGATCATAGGCACTTAAAATTTTATACCCTGTTTATGTGAAAGCATGGTAAGTACTTACCCATGTTTCTACATAATTATGTAACCATCATTTTAAATGCTTGCACATTATTCTACTAAGTAGATGGACTCCAATTTATTGAATTTTTCTCCTACTATTGAATGTTTTTGCTTTCTTTTTTGTATATACATACAACCATGTATATTGCATTATAATGAACATCTTGTTTATATAACATTTTACATATTTTAGGTTATTCCTTTTCCTTGTAAGCCAGATCCTCAGAAATGAAATTGCCAAGATATAAGGTATGAACATCTTTAGGGACACTTGATATATATTATAGTCACTTTCTGTTCACCTCCTACACTTCTAAAAATATTACAATGAAAATTTGACAAGAACAGATTTATGGGCTTTAGTATGCTGTTGTCTTTGTATTACTGAGTACCTACCACTGGAACATTGAGTTTACTGGGAAGGAAAAAAAAAATCTAAAAGCTGTGCAAGGAAAAGTGCAAAGACTTAAAGGGGGTGGGGGAATTTTGAATTAAGAAAAAACTGATAAGGGACAGAAAAAGGATTAGGCAAGCTGGTTGCAGTCAGCAACAGACAGCGAGATGTGACACAATAAAAACTGGGTCATTGAGTTGGGACAGCCCTAGGACATAAAAAGACTGAAATGAAGTAAAGCTCTGGATTACTTTGTTCTTGAATATTGAATTTTTTCAGAAGCATGGAGCATGAAATATTATCGTGATAAGCCAAGATTGGAAACATAGCCAAGAAAAAGAGGTCTTTAAGGGATTGTTTAAAATGTGCTGAAAGAATAATTTGGTTTGGTCTTAAACGGCTCAAAAAAGTAAATTGGCATAAAGCTTTTGCATAGCAAAATAGGTATAGAGGCAGAAAACAATAAGGCAAACAAAAATAGTTTACCCAGTAAATTTGTTAGCATATAGAGTATTAGATTTTGATCATAGAAAAGGTTATCAGAAGACTTAACTATGGTATTTTATGACTAACACTAATTTGTTATGAATATACATCTTTATCCTGGTTTTAAAAGACAATTTAGGAGTTTTAAGGCAATAAAAAAGTAATTACCAATTATTGCAAAAATCATTTTAAATACTCTCAGCCACTGTGCTTAAGCATCTGAAAACATGCAGACTCTAGAAAATCTGTTTAAATACAAATTAAACTACAAGGTTCAACTATAGATGTATATATTTCTCAAAAAGGTCAGGCATCACCATGTAATCATTTAAAGCAACGTGAGGAAGGTATAAAACTTCTAAAAGCAAGATACAAAGCAGAGGCTTGCATGGAGCATATATTCTATGAAAAACCAAGGACATTTAGAAATTTATCTTAGCCAGATTGGTGGCACACGCCTGTAATCCCAGCATTTGGGACCTGAGGCAGGAGAATCAGTGTGAGTTTGAGACCACTCTGGGCTACAAAGTGAGCTCAATGCCAGCCTCAACTGCATAGCAAGACCTTGTCTAAGAAAAAAAAAAAAAAAAAATCCTATTAACATACCGAGTCGGCTGGTGAGATAGCTCCGTGGCACAAATGCCTGCCTGGCAAGTGCAAGGTCATGAGTTTGAACCCAAATCCTGCAAAAAAAAAAAAAAACAATACTGAGTCTAAACCAGTTAGTTCCACAACCTTGTGTGAAAGGACTTCTAATCTATGCCATCAGCTGTTTTTCCTCTACTGTTCCACAGAGCTAGGTGTTTAGCACTTAGCAGCATTAAAAATGTAGACTTTTAAAAACATCAACCAAGAATGGCCTTGTCTTTAATTTTTCAGTACCATAATAGCACTATATTTGGCTGACAGCAAAGTGGTGTTATTGATTCATCTTTAAAGGGTTTTAGTTCCTGATCCTAAGTTATTTTTATTTTAATTGAAAAGACATTGTAGACGTTGCTCCATAGTATAGCCTCAAAGAGAAAAATGCTTAATATTCAAGGTATATGCATGTTTAAAAAATACTTTATATATGTTTAATTTATTAGTGCCTAGAGGTACAAAAATAACCACCAGAGAGAGCAGAAGCTTGGAATTTTGCTTCAATAACTTTCCTAAAAAGAATGAGGTCTTATTAAAAGCAAAATTTTCACTATTCTAAAATTATTGCTCCCAGGGGCTGGGGAGATAGCTCCAAGGCACAAGTGCCTGCTGGGCAAGTGCAAGGTCGTGAGTTCGAACCCTGGTCCCACAAAAAAAATAAAATAAAATAAAATAAAATAAAATAAAATAAAATAAAATTATTGCTCCCTAGGATAAATAAACCCTTCCCAAGAAGGCAGAAATATTTTTACTATTGATTGTACAGTAAGTTACAAAACAGCAGCAAAAGGTAGGCTCTGTTTACGCTACTACTTTGTTTTGCAACATAAACTTAATTTAATTAACACCATCAATAATACCTCATCCAACATAGTTAAACACACCAGGACTGAAAAGATACATAGGATCAAGGCCTTGCCCTTCTGGCCAAGGTCAGTGTCTTAGTTATTTTTCACTCATTGCTGAGACAAATACCCAACACTCAAAATGCAGGAAGGAAAGGTTTATTTAGCTCACGGTTACTGGAGGTTTCAGTCCATATTCAGCTGGCCCAAGACTGAGAGGAACAGAGCAGAGAGAATCCAGTTCATGGCAGCAGAACAGCAACAAAATGGTGGCAGAGGCAGCCAGTCAATCAGGGGCAGCAGAGCAGCAACAACAGTTCTGGTCTGTCTCTCTGTCTCTCTTTATATTTCTATCAGGCTCTCCACCTTAGGATATCTGCCCTAGATCACACCCATAGTCTCAGCCTTACTCAGACTGATAATCCCATCAGTACTAAAACCCATAATCCCAGGGATCATGGATCAAGTCTCAAACTCTAGAAGTCCCCGCCCAATGACTACATGAGGCTTTGAGGGGACAACTAGACATAAACCATAACAGTCAGCAAAGGAAAAAAGCTTAAAATAACATAGTGCCTTCCATAAATATTGTAGCAGACCTATGTGAAAGATGAAAATGAGTAAAGAAGCCTGTGGGGGCACATGATGCTTTTGGGACAGAGAGAACAATATGTGACCATGACCTGAAAATACAAGGCCTCAACGGAACCAAAAGTAGTTTGGTGTCATTAAAATATAAGATGCATAGGGAAGGAGGAGTTCAGATAAACTGAAAATAAGCTTCAGGATGCTATTAGTTTTTATATACTATACTATACTATACTATACTATACTATACTATACTATAATATAGAGTTTGAACTTTATGCTGCAGGCAATAAAGTGTAGCAATGCCTCAGCTCATAAACAATTCTGCTCACCAACAATTCAGTTGGCAAACAAAAGTGTTTGACAAAATTTTGCTTCGACTCACAAATTCCACAGGTGACAAACATGGCTGCAGCCATCTTCCCCACATAAATACAAATGTGACAATCATTCCCAAAATGGTAAAACAAATTACACTCATAAACCAAGGTGCTGGGCTGGGGAGATAGCTCAGTGACATAAACTCCTTCCCGGCAAGTGCAACATCCTGAGTTCAGACCCCCGTGCAAAAACAAATTAATTAATTTTAAAAAATAAATAAGCCATTTAAGCCAGCCAGAACTGTACAGTGAGACCCTGTCTCAAAAAGAAAAAAAAATAAGCCATTTATTTATATCTATATTTAAACAATTAAAAGACTATTGTCATATTTGAAAATGATTGAGAAAGGCAGCTGTCTTAGTTACTCCTCTCTCATTGCTGGAACAAACATCTGACACTCCAGATGAGGGAAGGAAAGGTTTATTTAGCTCACAGTTACTGGAGGTTTCAGTCTATGTTTGGCTAACTCCAAGGCAGAGTGGCACATAGCAGAGAGCAACCTTCCATGGCCGAGGGCAGAGAGCAAGATCTGCAGGGAGAGCTAGCAGCAGCTCAAGCAGCTAAATTCTCTTCCTACCTTACATTGAAATGCCAATCACCTGCCCCAGGGGAGGTACAGCACCCACACCCACAATAATCAATTACAAATTCCAGAAGCAGCCCCATGACTGCATGAGACTTTGGGGGACACCGAGACACAAGCCATAACAGCAGCTAATTAAATAAATCATATAATCACATTTCAAAAGAACCTTATAAAAGGCTAAAATGTTAAACCCATGAACACACATGCATGTAGGTACAGGTTTTCTCCCCTTTACATGTACTTGCTTGGTCCACTTAGAGGTCAAGTTAACACTACAGAGTCTATTTGGAAAGCTAAAGCTTCAAAAGAAGGGAATCAGGTATTGGTACAGGATGTTGTCCCTAGTGTGTAAGGTAGTGCTTATAGGCTTAATAGAGCAGACACTGAAGACTATTTTGACTGGATGTACAAATGAAAGGATAAGGAAGCTCTTAGAACTCAGATCTACTGCTTTCCCTTCTTAATACAGAGTAGTTCCTTAAAACAAAAAAACAAAAACAAAAAAAAACCCTTCCCACAGAACAGAAACACTACATGTACTTATATCTGAAATCTTTGTGGCATGAAAAATAATCCTAATTTTAAAACCAGTTACCACTCTTGTACTAAGTGTAAACTTTCAAATTTGGCTAGACTCCCTAGACTAATATAACTAACAGCCATCATTTAATTGGACACCTGCTATGTACCAGATGCTATGCTGGGGCTTTATCAATATTTCATCCAATTCTAATGACAACTCTATGAAGCACATATTGTTCTTATGTTATTGAAGCTAAAATTGGGATTTAGGATAGGTTAGAAACTTGCCACGGTCAAGTCAATGGAAGAATGGAAACGTAACGCCATGTGGCTCTAACTAATTTTTCACTACACAGTGCTCTCTCTCCACAAACATGTGCTCCAAATACATTAGGTTGATTTTGACCAGTCCAACCTAGAATCCAAAGCCAAAATATTGACCTTGTTTCTCAACCTTGTCCTGAGTCATTTCATGCTGTTTAGAATAAACTTGGAGTTAAAGAGATGTGCATTTGATTAATTTTTTTTAATGGGAAAATCCTTTGGTACACTAATAGAAAGGATTGCCGCTTGCTAGAAGTAGATCCTTGTAAAATGCAATGAGCTTCCATGTGCTATCTTCTTTACTCCTCCGAGTTATACACTGTGACAAATGTAGTTTCACCATCAGGTAAACATTGCAAAATGTACTTACAAAAACTAAGAGCTATGACATCATCAAGCAATGTCACAATCTACAGGACCACCTTTGTACATATTATCCGTTACTGACAGAGTGTCATTATGGAGTGCATGACTGCAATGGTTATCTATCTATCTATCTATCTATCATTTATCTATCTACTTCACATTTTATATTTTATGTATTTGGTACAGGGTCTCACTATGCAGGTAGGACTCGTAGCGATCCTCCTGTTTTCAGCCTCCCCAGCACTGGCATTATAGACGTGCATCACCATGCCCAGATTCAGTGGCCCCCTCAGTGGGCCCAGGGGCAGGGCCAACAAGGCATGTGGTGCTGAGGATCAAACGCCAGCCCCTGCACTTGACTAAGCAGGTACTTAGTTCACTGAGCTATCTCACCAGCCCTACAATGGTGCAATTATTAACAAATATATAATCATAATACCATTTCTCATTTTAAAAATGAGAAAACAGTATTAGAGAAGTCTAATAAGTTAACCAAAATTACATGGCTGATAATTGGCAGAACTGGGTTTCAAAGTGCGGCCTGATTCCAAGACTTTTCCACACAGTTCTGTTGTACAAATTAATTGAAGTCCTATAGCTTGGCAGGCACAGAAGACTCTAGGATAAGAAACATGTTTTCCTGCATCTAACAGATTTAGAGTGTCACCTTTCAAACCATGAGATGTAGAAGAAAAAAATAAAGGAGTATATGGTGGGGAGAACTTTGGGCTCACTCAGTTAGATTCTCTCCCATTTCAAACAGCAAAGGGGTCCAGCACATGAGCCCACCATTGCAGCCTGAAAGCAGCTGGGCTCTTAAAACAGCCTGACATATGCATTCTCTCTCTCTCTCTCTCTCTCTCTCTCTCCCTGTCTCTCTCTGTCTCTCTCTGTCTCTCTGTCTCTCAGTCTCTCTCTCTCTCTCTCTCTCTCTCTCTCTCTCTCTCTCTCAGAATAAAACGGGAAGCCAGTTTTTGTAAAGCAATTTCCTGCAAATGCAAATTGATGAAGTACAAACTAAGAACTCATACAGAGGAGAAAAAAGTACCAGTCTTATGGGATGGTCAGAGAAGGATTTGGAGAGAGATCACTTGGATTATGGAGAACTCTATGCCAATTAAACAGCCCACATACTTTGTTTCTCTAGCAAAGGACTTGTTAAAATTAAAAAATAAAAATACCAATACCACATCTTTTTGAATACTTTGCAGCTCTATGAATCTATGACTCATAGGTATCTCTACATTGTATTCATTATAACATCAAAATTTGCCAGATTGTCCTCAGTGTTTATGACCCAATATTTATAATAAGAATTGTGTGTGTATGTGTGTGTGCTGGGAATCAACCTCATGGTCTCATGCATACTAAGCAGGTGCTCTACCAGTGAGCTACAGCCCCAGCCCCAGCCCTATAATAAGAATTTTATAAGTGTCAGACAAATATTTCCTTAAATCAACTTTTTATCCTATATGAACAATAAGGAACTCGGTGATTCTGGATTTCATGGATATGAAGAACTTGGAGTTCATGTGTACAGCCTTAGGTAATAATCTTTTGATTCAAGGGTTTTGTTTTTCACTATTTTAGTTTTTGCTTTTTAATTCGTGCATTTTTATTGTTGTTTTTAAATTTTATTTTTGTTAGTACACATTTGCCATACATAATGATCAGTTCATCACAAGAAACGTGTACCTGTGTGTAACATGGTAATTTTGTTTATTGATTCTTCTTTTGATTTGTGTTTCTAATAGAATTAAAAGTGAAGTGCAAGTGTACTTGAGCTATCATTTTTTGGGGTGCTTGTCACACAAAGCTTTAAGACCACCTAAGGCATGCCAAATTTGTTTTGAAAACTTTAGTCTGTAAGGTTATAAAAATAGGTCTCTAGATTATAAAAACAGCTCCTGAGCCCTCAGTAAGCTGCCGCCTTCACTGCATGACAATTGAATGAGCCAAAGATTTCTTTCTTTTGCAAACAAGCCCAAGCCAGCATATGGATTGAAGAATGAAAAAGACACAATAAAAATACAGAAATAAAACATCCATTCCAACTGCAGGGTTCAAGCAATCACAAGTCGACATGTGATCCTCGCCAAAGACAGAAACACTTGCTCACAACTGACCCAGCTGCCATAATAACATGAGCCATATGAAGAGCAAATCTGAATGCACACATGCCAGGAAAGAGATTTTTATGATTTCAGTAGAAAAACACTCCACCTTCCACTCCATTCTGGGCCAAGAACAAAGTCAGACAAGTGGAAAATGTGCTGGAAACAGTGTTGGGACTGTCCAATGAAAATATTCCTGCTCTTGTCATTTTAACTATTTAAAGCAGCAGTGCTTTGGTGCTGGAAAATGAAGAAGCAAAGTCACCACTTGGGGAAAAGCCCACCTCTTGGCATGTTCCATTGAAATTGCTTACTGAGATGCTTGTGCCACTGCCAGGCACCCCACCATTTTCAACCTTGCTGGGAAGGTATGTGGTACACACCCCAATTTCAATTTACCTGGTAAAGTTTGCTATCGAAAGCAAGGGACCAGGGAGATAGCTCAGTGGACTAAGTGCTTGCCTGGCAAGCACTAGGTCCTGAGTTTGATTCATGGTACACCAAAAAAAAAAAAGTACTTTGCTGGGCATGATGGCACATGCCCGTAATCCCAGCACCTGAGAGGCTGAGGTAAGGGATCTAAGTGAGTTTGGGACCAGCCTGGGTTATAAAAATGAGCTCAAGACCAGCCTAAACTGCATAATGAGACCCTGTCTCAAAAAGACAAAAGAAAGAAAGAAAGAAAGAAAGAAAGAAAGAAAGAAAGAAAGAAAGGAAGGAAGGAAGGAAGGAAGGAAGGAAGGAAGGAAGGAAGGAAGAAAGAAGGAAAGAGAGGGGGTTTTTCCCTCAGTTCCAGGCCAGTTTGGGCTACAATGGGAGATCCTACCTAAACAAAACAAACAAAAAATTACAAAAGAAAACCAAGTACCCTAATAAGGGGTGTGTGTGTGTGTGTGTGTGTGTGTGTGTGTCCTATTTCATTGTTTTAGAGTCTGGTCCCTGAGCAGAGAAATAAAGTTCCATGACATCTTTAATTCCACTCAATAAATAAAACCAAACAAAAACACCAGCATAAAACAAAATGTTTGTAAACAGTACTTCAGTAGAAATATTTTAAAATCGAGCCTCTCAGAAAGCTGGAATTTTGTTTCTTTCTTGATTTCACAAATTTCAGGACCTAGACACAGAGATTCCATTTTAAACTACAGAGGAAACTGCGTTTATTGGGAGAACTATATGGGGCCTGTGTACCTGAATTATTGTCATTTGAAGGCAGTCAGAATTCTTTCCTGCTAGCTCTTTCATGATTGTTCTGATTTGAGTACCACTGTAATTTTTTTAAAAAACTATCTTTATTTTATAAAATATAAGACATATGTCTACACATTAGTTGTTTGTTATAAGTAATTTATTCCTTCTCCAAGGAAAATTCAGCAAAGTCAATATCAGAACAAGGCATTTTTATTTCGACCCAGCATTGTTCGGTAGAATTGATTTTTTTTTTTTTAAACAAAGTGTTACTCCATAATCAGGCTGGCCTTGAATTCACTATGTAGTCCGGGATGGCCTTGAAATTACAGTGATCATATGGTCTCAGCCTCCCAGTGCCAAGATTATAGGTGTGCACCCCCACGCTGGGCTGTGGGATTGATTTTAATAAATGCAAGTAATTTTGCATTTAGATCACACCCTTCTGCTATAACTCTCTGTGTTAAGACTATTACCTTGCTTACTTTCAAAGCCACTCTGAAAGGCAAAAACAAATAAACAACAAGGAATTGTAAAGGAAAAGGAAACAACATGGTCAGACCAAGTTTGTGTGAGCATAAAACCTGAACCCAGGCCAACAGCAGACAGCAGCCCATACTCCCCCATGCCACTCCTCTTTAACTGTCATCTAGAACAAATATCTTGAAATAAACTGAATCCTGTGACTTGTGTCTTGACTTCATCTTTTCATCGATTTCCAAATAAATGTGGCAGGAACTGTGCAAGGTTTGTTTTTGCTTTTTGATTCACAGCCTACCTTTCTATACTACATTAAAGGGAACATGCAACCCACTCACCTATCTCCTAGGTATTTTTAGGGTCAAATAAGATGAGGGTTTGTAATCATGGTGGGAAGAATAATGATTCCCATAGATGTCCACATCCTAATCCCTAGGCCCGGTGACTATGTTAGGTTGCATGGCAAAAAGGGATGAAATCTGCTAATGGAAATAAGGTTGCTAGGCAACTGACTTTAAAAGTAGAGTACCCTAGGTCATCCAGGTGTACCCAGTGTAATCACATGCATCCTCAAAAGAGGAAAAAGAAGACTGATGAGTGACAGGATGAAGACCTGACCAACCATAGCTGGCTTTGAAGATGAAAAAGGCCACAACACAAGGAGTGTGGCAGTTCTAGAAGCTGCAAATGGTGAGAAAGCAAGTTCTTCCCCAGAACTCCAGGGGCGACTAGCAGCTGGAGAGCTGAGTGAATTACAGTGAGCAGCTTCTAAGGTATCTGCCTTGAAGGTCAGCAAAGCACATCTGATAAGAGAAGTAAGGGCCAATGGCAGGTGGGCAGGAGCCAGGCTGCCAGCTGGAGAGGTCTGGCTCAGACCGCAGCTGCCTCTACCATCCTGCTTAACCCTTGCTCCCGAACCCCATGCCAGAGTAGAGGCCAATACTGAAAATGACAGGAAACACCACTACCCCACCTGTTCAATAGGAATGTCCCACACTGTCACAAAGGTGGTCCGACCTGGCATCTCCCCGTCACCTCTCCAGGACCTCTGGATTCCCTTCTACCCTTTGCAGTCTCCAGGCTGCCCTCAGCTCATTCCTCTGCTGGCAGGGGCTGGAACTGACCAAAAATACCAGCCTGTGGCCAAGTTAAAGAGCACCTGTGACCTTGGGTTCCAGATTCACATGCAGGAAAAAGAAAGCAAGCAACTTCAACCTCACTCTGTTCTTGCTGGAAGACCATCCCTACTTCACATGCATCTCATCAGAGGGCCTCCAGGGACAGAGGCTGAGCAAATGCCAGATTTTGAAATTATTTTCCTCCAGCTGTGCATTAACATTTTACTTCAATCTTGACCCAAAGCCCGCTCAAGATGAAAGGCTTGAAGGGTTCCAAAGGTGAATCTGAGCCAAACTGATTTTTGCCCATGTCTCCAGGCCCTAGCTCTCTCTCGCCTCCAGCAGCCTTATCAATAGAATAAAAATCCTGCCCTGGAGAATGCTCTATTCCTGCAGATTTGCAAGCAGCCAGGGCTCAGCTAGGCCTGCACGGCTCATGCTTGGTCCACTCGGCTTCCGCAGGAGCAGCCACTCTGACCCACATTCCTGGACCAATTTCTTTTGCAGATCAGCAGATTTCAAGCAGACAAGGGCACATTTTGGGACACTGAACTGTGCAATTAGCCGAAAGTAAATTTGGCAAAGCATCTGGTCTGCTAACCAAAATGGAAATTTTTAAAAGTGCAGTTTTTAGAATTAAACATTAACTTTGTAAGGTTAGTTCCAAGAAAATCTTCTTGAAATGACACTGAGGCACTAGCTTTGTACAAGAGGATGGAGGGACTGGGACTGGTAGAGTGGCTCAGACTGTGCAGGACCCGAACATGAAGAATACAATTCTGTGTGCCTGAGAGTAAGAGCAAGTAACTAGTCACCTTTGCTCCAAAAGTCGCCCTTCAGCAAGTTTTTGCATTTTACTAACCAGGCATTGAAATTGTAAGACTGTGAAGGAACACTAAAATTTTTATCCCAGGGCCTGGCAGGATGGCTCAGTGGTCTAAAGCACTTGCTTAGGAAAGCTTAGGCGGTTGCAGGGACCGCGGTTCGATCCCCGGCACCACATGCTGCACCAGCCCTGCCCTCAGGGGAGGCTGAGCCGGCCATAAAAATAAATAAACCAACAAAAGTTTTGAAACAAGAAAAAAATAAAATAAAATAAAATAAAATTTTTATCCTGGCAAAGATTTAAAATAGGATAGAAACTTGATAACTAGGATTTTCAATATTGGGAGATTGACCAGGACTTGGCCCTAATCATCAATTATTTTAATTAATTAACTAACTGATTAAACTATTTAAACTGGTGATTAAACCCAGGATCTTTACACTGACCTACCTTCCCAGCCCTTTTTTAAAAAAAATTTTTTTTAAATTTTGAGACAGGTTTTGCTGAATTACCAAACTGTCTAATTGTGGCTCAAACTTGTGGTCCTCCTACCTCTGACTCCCAGACTGCTGAGATTACACACATGCACCACCACACCTGGCTTCTGATCTCAACTTGCCTTGATCTGTTCAAGTCCTTTACATACAGTATGCAAATGGTGGGCACCAATATGGATTGCTGCATTGAGCCCAAAAGTTTCTACCATGTTTGTTGAAATGATAGGCTGTATTGCATAATCCTGAATCACACTCTCAGATGTGTGCTTTCCCCATAGGCTTCCGTATGTCCAAAAAGGATTAGGAAAGCTCCCCTCAAGCTTTCCTTCAAGCAACCCTTTCCATCTTCAGTGAGAAGCTGTGCAGATAGAGCCTCCCATAACCTCGATGTAAATCTACATGGCTGTAGCCATGCGTGGTACCTTGGTACACTTCAGAACCAAATGGCCATGGATTTGAGTTCTAGCAGGAGAAGCTTTTTTTTTTTCAGTACCAGGGGTTGAATTTAGGACCTTGCACTTGCCAGGCAAGCATTTATTCTACTGAGCTATCTCCCTGGCCTAGATTTAATCCTACTAGTTCAGCAAACTTGGGCAAATACCTCTCTTGAGAGCAAGCTCTCCTCAGAAAAAGTGAAAATTGATTGTTTTGAATACTTGGGACACCCAAGGGATCTGCCCTCCATATGTAAGGAATCTACATTTTAAGTTTTTCTCTACTTTTCTGATAAAAATGTATTAATCTTTTTATGATAACTGACAAAACCCCAATCAAAGCTAGTTTATCACACAGCAAGTGTTCAGGCTCATGTAAGAGTCCATGGCCAGCCAGATAGCTCAATGGACTAAAACACTTGCTTAGGCAGAGAGCAGGGACCAGGGTTCAATCCCCAGTGTGTCATGCTGGCCCTACCCCACCATCCCCACCCCCACCCCCCACCCCCCGCACCCCCTCCCAGGCACACTGAGACTGTGATTGAGACTGGGCATGGTGGTGCACACCAGTAATCCCAGCACTACTTGGGAGGCTGAAAACAGGAGAAACACTACGAGTCTGATCTATGTAGTGAGACCCTGTGGACCCTTTACTACAAAATAAAAATAAATAAATAAATATCTAGTGAACTTTAGGATTGGTACAATCTAGGGATTCAAATAATACCTGTCTGCTCTTTAGATGAGGCTGTTCTGTAGGTAAGACAGCACAAGAAGCTTCCTACTTAACTTGACAACCCAAGGAGATAAAAATCACCTGTTCCTTGATAGAAAAGTTCTTCAGTGGTACAGTTTCTGAGTGACTCAGTGCCTATTTATGAACCAGTCATTGTATCCAAGAGAATGATGTGCCCTGTCTAACCTGGGTACACATTTGTTCCTTTAATTAAGAGTAAGCTGTTTAGGGCCGGCAAGATGACTTAGCGGTCTAAAGTGCCTGCTTAGGCAAGCTTAGGCAGCCGCAGGGACCACAGATTGATCCCGGGCACCACATACTGCGCCAGCCCCACCCCCAGGGCAGGCTGAGCCCACCATAATATGAATAAATACATATAAATAATAACTTTTTTAAAAAAGAGTAAGCTGTTTAATACAAATGCAATGAATGAGTTCCCCACAGAGAGAGGTTGGCTGTTGGATGGTATATAACAATATATTCATTGTAGCTTCTCAGGTTTTCCTCACTGTAAAATGAGGACACAATGCTTTTCTCATAAAACTCTTGTGAGACTAAACATCTTACTAACATATCTGGTACATTACTCAAATGATGATAACTCATATTTTGCCAAGCAGTAATTTATTATTCTTTTGCTCAAGACTTGGTGGCTTTGAAATGTGTCCATTTAGCTAGGCTGAACCACATTTCCCAGAATTCCCCCTCTTGTGTGTTTCTGATTGGTCTTCTATGTGAGATTCAGAACGTGGATGTGAAGTTTTTCAGCTTACAAAGGAAGTCACTGCTCTGCTACGCCTTGTCGTAGGACATAAGCAAACCTATGACAGTTTTACCCACTGACCCTGATTCTTTTTCACCTTCTCCAACTTCCCAGCCAGATGTGCATTTAGTTTCTCTGCAGGGGTGGGGGTGGGGGAGGTGGCAGCTTTTCCTGAAGTACATTCACACTGTCAAGTCAGAGGCAGCAGGAATCAGGAGCCCATACTGGTTTTTGTCCCTCTTCTCAGATTCTGCTTCATGCTTGAGGGTTCTAGTTTGATTTTGTTCTCTACTCTGCATGCTTTTCCAACTCTTTTCTCTGAGGCCTTCAAACTCCAACATTATACAAAGATGATGCCTCACAGAGACTCCTCAGCCAGCCGCAGCTGGGAAAACTCAACTCCCGTCTGTCTGCCTGTCTCCCTCACGCATAAACACACATTCACTTCACTCTAGCTAGAAACTTCCTAGTCTCAGAACCCACCTTTTCCAAACTCCCCTTGGCGTTCTTTTTAGGCTTCCTTTTAGTTAAGACCTTTTGGAAATTGTTTTAAGAGAAGCTCAAGTTAGAATAAAATTCCAGCTCACAGTTAAGGTTATCTTCAAACTATTTTTTTTCTAAGGCAAGAAAATTTTTAAAAAATCAAAAGCTCACCATAGAACTAACCACATTTTAACACTCCTGCCAGAGGCATTAGAAAGAAAACAAATGGAGCCAGCGTCTTTTACTGTTGATCCAGTTCTGGCTCACACTTGCCCAGGGTCAGGGGCAAAGCCTATAAGAAGAGGTCAGAAGATACTTGGGAGTGGGAGGTGGGAGGGTCAAGTGCTTAGCTCAAGCAGGAGCCATTGCAGTCCAGCTAAGATCTGTTTCAGTTCAAGGAGTGATGTGAGGGATGGGAATTCCTTGTTTTGTGCCTTTCTGCGCTTGGGAGACTTGGATAGGTCCCTAGGGCAGCTTCCTGGGACTGTGTTCCCTGGATTTCCTCATCCCTACCCCTTCCACACAGGAAGCCAACCAGCAGCACATGTTGCTCTCTTCTCTGGGCTGAAGGGAACTCATAACAGACAACACCAGCTAAGAAAGGAAATATTTTCGTCCTGTTATGGAATTTCAGTTTGTGTCTCCATCAAGGCATCCCTCAACATGGAGAAACTTACTGACTCTTTAGACCCTATGCCCAGCTCTGTCTACAGATCTTTCTGCTCTGAGCCTGACCACTTGAAATTCTGTCAAAATTTATTTGGGACCAAGTTACTGCCATATGTGACAGTTTAACCAACTTATTGCTGAGTAACAGTAAGTAGAGATCCTCCCAGTAAGGATTAGGAAGTTTAATGGCAGTTGATGGGCTATTGGAGTGGGGGCAGTCTAGGACCCTGGAGAGGGAGCAGTGTAATGTGGAGGGAGTTGGGGGCCTGGGGAAGCCAGGGAGGTTAGGGTAGGAAAAAGCACATAAAGAAAGGTAGGAAGCCCTGTACTTCCCTCTACCACAGCTTGGCCTATCGCAGTACACTTCCTGTCTTCAGACCTCAGCCATTTCATGGTGTAACTCAGCAGCCAGGTTTGAATTCTGGGTGACAGTAGGTCAGATATCTCTGTTGTCCTCCCTCCTTACCCTAGACCTTGCCTCTGACTCTAACTGCAGCCTGTGCTGGCCTCACCCTTATGGCCTCGTCCCTCAGGAACAAGCCCATGCCATTTATGATTGCTCCTTGGGGCTTTCTGCAATGCTGGGGACATGGGGGGGGGAGTGGAGTCCAACTAGCTCTCGTGTTCGCACAGCCTTGAAGCTGTGTGTGGTGGGAGCCAATGGCTGAAGGCCCGTTGGGCCGAGGTTATCGGGTAGACAACCCTAAGAACTTTACCTGCTCTTTAAAAGGCTCTGAGTTGGATTCAGCTCCCGCCGTGCAGTAAAGACCTCTATAACATACTGATAGCAACTTTCCTTCCTTCTCCCTCTCTTCTCAGCCCTCTCTTCTGCTCCCTGGAATCTCCCCGAGATAAGCAACTTTTTACATGGTCACTTGTCTGGGGCTCAGTTTTTTAAGAGGGAACCAGGATAGGCAATATTTTAAACTATAGTAAATCTCAGGACCCTAAGAGGCTTAGTCATCCCAGAAAATACGAAGTATAGCCCAAGAAATAATAAAGGCATCATTAAAGAGCTCCTAGTCTTCATCATTTACAAAGATATATCAAAGGACACTCCCCTAAATCCCCACAGTTACTCTCAATTCCTTTGAATGTCATTCTTTCTCTTCTTCTTTTTTTTTTTTTTTTTTGTCTTTTTGTTTTGTTTGTTTTTGAGACAGGGTCTTGCTATGCAATTGAGGCTGGCCTTGAGCTCACTTTTGTAGTCCAGGCTGGTCTCGAACTCGCACCAATCCTCCTGCCTCAGCCTCCCGAGTGCTGGGATTACAGGCGTGAGCCACCATGCCCGGCTTTCTCTTTTTTACCTTTATTATATAGATGTGTTTAGCTTTTCTGGTTTAAACACACACACACACACACACACACACACACACACACACTGCTGTCTCTGCAGAAACTGTTCCAAGTTTGCATCATTGAAAACCTAGCAAATTTTGCTAACTAGTGGTAGTGATGGCAGTAGTGGGCTGAGGCCCCTGCACTACCCTCCCCCTTTGGTTCTTGGGTGAGACTTAGGTTGAAAACTTACAGGACATCCAAGTAGAGTCTGGCTTGCTTGGTGCCTAGATGGGACTCTCAGCAGATCCGCAGGGAAAAGGCCCTTTTTCACATCAGGACACAGAGGAAATGAGCACTTCTTTGAGTCATACTTTCAAGTAAATGGATAAACCTCTCAGCCCAAAACCTGAAAAGCCCTCTGTCAGGTTGGCAAAGCACACACCCCTTTTGCAGCTCATCCATGTGCCTGGTCAGCTAACCAGGTGTGCTGCAGAGGGCAGCAGGTAACTAGGCCTGCGCCACCTGTGGGAGATCCTGAGAACAGGAACACCTCCTCCCGAGCATGGCACTTGCTTGGCATTTCCCTGCACATTCTTGCATTTTCCAGCTCCCTCCCTGCCCCCAACCACGCATTCCGAAACATAACAATTAATTGTTCTCTGCATTCGGCAGCATCAGTAGGCACAGCCACTGCTGTAGTTCTGCTTTGTTCCCGGTTTAATCAGTGACCATCCCTGACTGTTCCTCAAAAATACAGACAAAGTCAGCCAGCTGCAGATCCAGCTGTTAGCAAGCCCCAGTGCTGACATTTGAGTGGCTACAAGAGAGCCAGCGCCCAGAGAGCGCCATTCTTTGCTTTTCTCTTGCTCACAATTGACAGGCTCTGAGGAAGGAAACCGAGCTCTGGGCTTGGCAGCAGGGCAGGAGGCTCTCATTAACAGCTTGCCTTCCTGTTTATATGGGGCCTGGCAAAACTGTTAATTTCTCTCACGGAGGTGACAAATGGGAAACCCGGGACCTCCAGGGAGAGGCAGCCTAGAAAATAGCTGAGCCATGACTTGTTGCAGCAAGGCCAGGAGGCTGGAAATGGATGGGCAGAGACCCTCACAGGTTCCCAGACCTGTTGAAAAGGACACCTGCACCTGGCTGACCCTCTGGCAAGATGCGCTGGGCCGCTGTGTGGGCATGCCTCTCCTGCCACTCTGCTTTCCACCAAAGTGTCCCTGAGACACACGGCAGTTTGTAGCATTACACAGAAGCCTGTTCCCCAACAAGGAACTGCTCGGCGCTGGGGGTCTGACCCCACCCCCGAGCCACATGTGTGCAGCCTTGGTCTAGCTCCAAAATGGAATTACTCTGGGCAGGGAATGCCCAAGCAGGGCAGCCCCCGTCCTGCTTGTGCGGCCACATCCTAAAGCTCAGCACAGTTCTGCACCTGGTGGTACACAGACAGCACCTGGAGAAGCCCCAACTTAACTGGTCTGAGCGGGCCCTAGACTCCTGCTTTCTTTGCAAAACTTCCCAAATAATTCCAATGAGCAGCCAGGGTGGAGAGCCACTGAAAAGAGCAATGGTGACTACCATTCCTCTCATTGTCAGTCATTATTATTGGATGTCACACACTAACTTGCTGCAAGAGCCTGTGTAGGGGAGCTGAATAAAGGTGAGGACTGAAATGAGAACAGAAATTCCACAGTCAGAGGCCTCAGCTAGGGTGAACAAGGGTGACCCAATTTGATTAGAACTGAGTGTGTGGGTTTGGGCGAGTATTCCTGAGATGTGGGACTTGTAGTGCTAAAACAAGGAAAATCTGTTGTCCTGCCGGCACCTAAGCATCCTGGGCTGACCTTAATGTGGTTTTCCCCGGGGACCTCCAAGCCTCTTGCAGGTGGGGCTGGGCTTACTCCTGTCTGCCCCAGACAGTAGGTGATCATTATCCACTTCCTGTTTAATTCAGCTCCTCACTGCTGATTTTTTTTTATGTAAGAATGTTACCGTGCCTTCATGGCCTGGAGAAAGACATAGTATTATTTGTTCTGGGGAAAGCAGCAGCTTCTGTGTGGGCGGGAGAGCAGGGTGTGGGCTGGGGTTTGGAAGCCGGGCTCCACGCCTGTGGACGCAGGGTGCTGCGGCTGCAAACGCTGTTCTCACCAGATATAGATCTCATTTAAATATCCCTCTGCACATAATTCTGTCAAAGGAGCTGGACTGGAAAAATGGCTATTTTGGAAGTTTTGTCTTTTCAGAGGAAAATCAGGATTTTTTTTTTCTTCAGTTTTGTATGGAGAAAATAAAATGAAAATGTGAACACAACAGTTCTCAGACTGAGTGGGAAGTCCTCTCCGCCGCACCCCATGGGTCCCCTGCCCATCCTCAGCATGGGCAGGTCCTAACCAGGTCTCTGCACAGCATTGCGAGTGTACCAAAGTCCTCCCCATCTCCGGTTAGGAGACTCCTGCTCAGGGCTTCTTGCTTCTCCTCTCTCCTTTCTCCTCTCTCCTCTCTCCTCTCTCCTCTCCCCTCTCCCCTCTCCCTTCTTCTCTCTACCCTCTCCCCTCTCTCTCTCTGTCATTTAGTACAGGGTCTACAAGGTCTCACTACACAGATTGGACTCTTAAGTGATTCCCCCTGTTTTCAGCCTCCCAAGTGCTGGGATTACAGGCATGGGCCACCATGCCCAGTCTCAATCAAGGTCTCAGCGCACCTGGGGGGCGGGGCCAGCACAGCGCGCCTGGGATTGAATCTTGGTCCCTGCGCCTGCCTAAGCAGGCCCTTTAGTCCACTGAGCTATCCGGCCGGCCCTTTGCTTCCCATTTCTGTAATGTCAGCTAGACCCTAAGCTTACCCTTCTCTTCTGGAAGTTTGGAAAGCAAGTAGAGTCCATTGCATTGTCCAGTATCCCTCTGTGATCCCTCTTGGAAGTTACCAGTAAGTAGTTCCACCAATACTTCCTCCGCTAATACATCCTCCATATATATTCTCTACCTTTTGTCTTCTGGGGCCTTTCTGCAAACTGGAATGGCCATGGCCTGCCCACCTGCTCACCGTGAAATATAATCAGTAGAAAGAGGTAGGTCAGACAGTGAGTCAGCAAAAGGCCTGGGGAAGCTATAGTTCTCTGCCAAATTCCTAGGTTCTCTACCATCAGCTGGAATTGCGGGGATAGAACAGGGGCCACAATGACTCTGCTGCCCAGAGGCCTTGGTTGTGAGTTCTCTGAGTGACTGCCACCTCCACTCTGTGATGGGGACATCCACCTAGAACATCCAGGGCTGTAAATTACCTGCCATCCCTTCGGCAGCCACTACCATGTTTCAGCTGCCAAGTCCAGGCCAGATCCCCAGCTTGGCTCTGCAGGGAGCAGCTGAGCGCATACTCAGGGACCTGGGTTCTGGCTCTGTGGGTAGATTCTGCTCGTGTCTTAGTTTTCTCATCCAGGAGGTGGCAACAATAACAGTATCTATTTCTTTGGGTTATGCAGAAAATCAAGAGACTACTTCTGTTAAAACAGTTAGTGCCTGACACATAATAATGCCTCTAGGTGAGAGGCCACCAGGTTTATGTGAGTCCCGCAGTCTGAAGTTTTCCCTCTCTGCGTTTGGTGGTTGTTTCTGGAAGCAGTTCCAGCCTAGGAACCTCTCAGCCTAGCTGCTCCTGGTTTCCTTTGTGCTATATTGTGTCTCCTACAGAATCTGGCCAGGATCGAGTCCTGCAAAATTTGACTAATGGCTGCCCTGTTACAGTCTGCCTATTTGTTTTGAACTCTCAAGACTAGTTGGTGCTTGTTGGGGCATGCCAGGTCCATTTTCTTTACTGGCCAACTGTACCTAATACAGTTCTGAGCACTGGTAGAGTGACACATGTGAAACTAGGAGAACCCAAAATCTCACTGTGTAGTGTCCATGAGGCCAGACATAATACTGAAGGGACCCCTTCAACCTTAAACTTTGAATTTTGGTAAATAAGGAGAGCAGAATGGCAAGAACCACTCCATGAGGTTTGGAGCAAGCCCAAAAGCTTTATTTTGGAGGCAGACAGTTGGAAACACACCAGCCAGAGCCAGCAAATAGATATCCTTCTTGCCCTTGGTTTTATTTCTTCAGTAGTGCCTTAGAATGCTAAGCTGAGAGACTGAAGTAAGGAAGCAGACAAGGAGCATGAAGGGGCTGTCACCCTAGGCCACAGGGAGAGCCCCAGGCTCTGCTGTCTGTGGGTCCACACAGCCCCTCTTCACTGTCTGGAGAGGGAGCTGTTCGTGGTATCTCTTTGGTCTATCTAAAATTGTAAAGCCTTTGTTGGAAAATGCTTCTAAGTTAATATCAAGTCTGTGGTATCCTTGAAAAGACTACATGAGTAATAAGAGCTAACCTATCCTACTTTCCACAAAGAACTCTAAATTCCTCCCACGTCCCTGAACAAAATGTCTGATTCCCACCCACACTTTGGAGTACCTGCTGCCAAGGTGAAAGCCCAGCGAAGCTGTATTTTGTTGTTGCTGCTTCTAGGGCTCTGGGCTCTTCCCCGAGACCAGCCAGCATGCTGTACTCAGTGTCCTAATACAGGTAGGGCATGTGAATGAGGCTAAGTGTCCCTCTGCTGGGCAGGAGCAAGTGCTGTGAACCGACTGTAGCCTGCAATTCCCAGAAGAGAGTCCAGACCTTACATGCTTCACTGTATGGCAGTAGACAGCAGGGCAACCCACCCCCAGCAACCACAGTCTAGCCCTCCTTTCCTCCAGGAGCCCGACAGATCCTACTGTCCTTTACCCTGCCCAAGTTCCTCCCTCTTGCCTACCCATTCCTTAAATGAATGTATTGAGTACCTGTTGAACTCCAGGAATAGACCAGAGATGGAACTACAGAGACAAGCCCCACATACCTGGAACGTCTAATCTAGGATGCCCTGTCTGACCACTCCAGGCCATAAGCCTTTGAACAAGATCAAACAGTGCCTAGCACAGAGCCGGTAGGCCGCTAGAAACAAAAGGATCTTCAAAACTTCATCTGATTAGTCCAGCTTTGGCTCTAATTAACATTATCTTTGATTTGCAGATGAGTTAACAGGGCCTGGGGAAGGTCAGAGCACCATCCAAGGCCATAGAGGACAACCTTTAGGGACTCTTAACTACAACTTGTGCTGAGATCCTCCTCCCACTGGTCTCCAGCTTCTCAAAGGGAGGCCAGGACGCCAGCTTTCCCAGGCTCAGGGCTTTCCTAAGTGCCTACTAATGACTGATGACTGGCTGATTGCTCGTGGGCTTCTTTCAGCACCCTACAGCATAGTGCCCAAGGTCAGAGGATGTCACACCTGGGTCCCATAGTCCAGACCCACGCCTTCCTTCCCTGTTACTCTGGCCTTGCACTCACTTTCCTTTGGTGTGGCTTTCTCTGGAAAAGAAGCAGCTTTCTGCACCAGGAGAGGACGTACATCTCACTGTTTGAGGATAACTTTCATGTGTTGCATAGGCTCTGTCCCAGGACAGGCCCGAATAAGAAATAGAGCTCTGGGTTGTGATTTTGATCAGAGAGAATGAAATCACCCTGGACCCCTTTTCTATTTCCAATGAGCTGTTTGGGAAATAGGAACTTAAAAAAAAAATCTGGCTTTTACTCCATCCCCCTCAGCAGCTCCTTGTGAGGGACTGTGGTCCTGTCAGAAGAACAAAACAGAAGAGAAGAGCCCTGCCCAGGGAGCTCCAAGCCCTGGTGCTAGACGGCCCGTGGTGAAGCTGCCAAGGGCTCCATGCGCATGGGTCTCTGGCCTGTGTCCTGCAACCAAGGCAGCTGGGCCCTTGAAAACGTACATGTAGGACTCAGTATTCCTTACAGGTCATAGGCCAGTGTGGGCCAAAATGCAGCCAGAGGTATGGGCAACCCTACCAGAGTTCTGTGAGGTGGGTGAAGAATAAGTAGAAGCCAAGGACTCTGTGTAAACAGTGAGATTTCACATTTGGAGTCAGAACCTGAACTCCTGGGATGGAGAAACAGTAGGAAGCACTCAGAGACAAGGGTATCTTCCTTCCCAGAGGAATTATCACCAAGAGCTCCAAAGCAAGCCATCAATCTTCCTGGAGGAGGGGGCTGCTCACTCACCTCAGGAGTGACCTTTACCCTAGAGGCCAGAGTATGAGAGGAGAGGCACAGCACTGAGGCAGGGGTTCTGGGCAGTGCCAAAGCAGAAGTGAACTTTCTCAGGGGCTAGGAGAGGAGTAGGATGGGCAACCTGATGTACCTTGTCACAGCCAGTAGACTGGCTGCAGGACGGCACCAGGAGAGGACTGCTTCTATGGCATCAGACTCTGACTTCTCGCAAAGACCACACTGATATATATACATATATATTAGATAGATAGATAGATAGCTCCCCCATCCCCTGGAGTCCAGGTTTGAACTCATAACCTTGCACTCACCAGGCAGGTGCTTGTGCCACGGAGCTATCTCCCCAGCCCCAGCAGACCATGCTGATTTTTTTGTTTCTTTGTTTGTTTTTCTTGTTTCAGAACTTTTGTTTGTTTATTTATTTATTTTTATGGCTGGCTCAGTCTGCCCTGAAGGCAGGGCTGGTGCAGCATGTGGTGCCGGGGATCAAACCGCGGTCCCTGCAGCCACCCAAGCTTTCCTAAGCAGGTGCTTTAGACCACTGAGCCATCCTGCCAGGCCCCACCATGCTGATTTTTAAAGAATAACAAATGTGACTGTCCCTTGGACTTCAGGCTAAATTTCACATGAAGATGGAGAACCTGACCCTTCCTTTTGGGGGCCTCCCCATCCCCCTGAAGCCCTGACAGGGAAGGCTAGTTCAGGGATATACCAGCACACCCTCTCTTCCCCAGCCCTGAGACCAGGACACACAGAAGACCCTTTCTCTACACTGACCTCTGGCCCCAACCACGGCCTCTTCAAGAGCCAAGGAAAAGGGTGCTGGCTGGCTCTGTGGATCACACGTGGAAGAGCGCCAGGAGGAGGCCACACTGGCAGGGAACTTTCCTAAAGGCAGGCAGGAAAGCACTCCAGGCTTTTCCCACTTGAGGATGCTTGATCAGGTCCTCTCCCAGCCCTGGGCCACTGTTACTAGTCCCCAACCTCAGCTTCTGAATCAACCCCAGCAGAGCAGCCTGCTTTAGGCACTAAAGATTCAGTTCCTGGGAAGGAGGCTTCAGGTCAACAAACAACTGGTTGCATCATTATCATCCCTTCTCCAACTGGAAAAGGAAAAAGAAAGACACAGTGGAAGAAAGCCCTGTAGTGGTCAGCGATGACTGTCCGCAGGCCCCTGTGGGAGCTTAGCCATCACCTGGGGCCTGCCACCTGGCATCCCTAAGTATGTGACCCTATGAATGCTTGGCCTCCCTTCCTCCAGTTTGCAGAGGAGCCCAGGAGCCAGAAACCCTGGCTCAGCCACTCTGAGTCATCACCCTGTAGCCACAAAACAGAATTGTTGAATTCCAACCAAAGGACCTGAGAGTTCAGATGATTCAAAGAAGGCTGGCACTGGGCAGCCTTACAATGAGACTAGGCAGAACAAAGTGAACCTAAGAGAAGAAAAGAAACCTTTGTTGATGCCCCAGGCAGAGACGTAGGCTGCCTTGGGGGGGGGGGGCTTAGCTCCTCCATTAAGCCCTTCCCAAAGTGGTTGAGTTGAGGAGACTCCTGATGGCTCGCATGTTCCCAGATAACAAGAGACTTTTTAATGGGGCTTCGGCAAGACCTTTCCCCAGTGATGAGATCTGTAGATCTCAACCCTGTCTTGTATGAGAACCACCTGGGAATGCTTCAGGCTGCAATCCTGACCTTGTGACACCTGGAATGGCTTCAGAGTAACCCGGACGACAGTCAATAGAGCAGTCAGTAGAAGAAGCGCTGAAACAGGACTAGATAGACTGAAAAATATTGCAGTGGACGATAGGGAAGGGAGGCAGATTATTCCACTTGCTCTGTTTTTCAGAATAAGAGTAAAGTACTTCCCTAATGATACCCTGAACCTATGCCTGAATTTCACTCAGAATGTATTAAAATGCAACACTGGACTTAACATTGGTATTTTGGCAAAAAGTCCCCAGGGGACTCTAACATGCACCAGAACTGAGAACATTCAGCTAGACGTTCTCCACGGGCCCACAGGCAGCACAGCAGTTGAGCTACCCATACCTTCCACCAACACAGCAAGTCACAGGAGGATCCCTCTGCCTTTGACATCTGCTGTCACCTTTCCTCTCAGAGAGGAGACAATCTTGGGGCTGGATTAGCAGGGATGATTAGGGCAGCTGCCCAAGGGGCAAGAAGGTCTGCCGGCTCTTACCCACAGACTTTCCATATATCCATGCTGCCCTAAATGGAGAACCTCCAAGTAAGATGCTCCCCAGGCTCAGGGCCCCATGTTCCAGGTCAAGGAGGGCAGGGTGCTGCATCTTCAGGTACGTCAAGAAGCTCCAGATAGGGCCACCCCTGTCACCCCTACCATGACCTTGAATGTAGGCCTCATTTTCCAAGTGAGGATCCAGGCCTGGGCTTCATTCTCTTCAGGCACAGAAGGAACGTACACAGTGCACTTGCCTTCACTTCCCAGCAGACACTGCTCATTCCTAGACTGCTTCCCAACACACCCCACCCCCACGGACCCTTGCACTGGCAGCTCAGCTGGAATTCCCACTCAGGGCGCTCAGCTTCCTGAGCCCCAGAGGAGGTTCCATGTCTTCACTGCCTCACACAGGACACCAACCAGAGCTCTCTCCATCCCTGCTGCTGCCCTCCAAGATGCCACCCTACTGGCATTCTCTTCCCTCGGGTGGGGAGGTTTACATTCCAAACTCCCAAAAAACTTTAAGAGATTGTCCTTCGTCTAGCTCCTTTGCCCTTTACCAATGCCAAGTAAGTCCTACAAGTCAGAAGGGGCATCTCATCCTGGAGGCCTTTCTGACAGGCAGGGACCACTGGGGTTCCATGGTAACTTCCTCATATTGGTGCTTCTTTCTGCCTGCCTGTCTCTCTCCAGCTGAAGATGGCTCTCCAGTCTGTCACGTTGGGCCTCTCCTGCCTCAGTTCCTGACACTGGCCTAGTGCTCCCATTGTGCTTGCGGATTGCCTGGTAGCTAAGAAGGTTAAAGAAGTCTTGTGTGAGCCAGGGGGATAGCTCAGTGGTCTAGGCACCTGCCTGGAAAGCACAAAGACCCGAGTTCCATCCTCTGTAATGCATGCCAGGTGGCCTTGCCAAGCCAGTCAATGAAACCAGGCATGGTGGCACACACCTGTAATCCCAGGGCTGGGCAGGCTGAGACAGGAGGATCACTGTGAGTCTCAGCTGCATAGCAAGACCCTGTACCAAATAGATAAAACACTTTTTAAAACATTTTAAAAAGAAGTCTTGTGAGTCAAGAGGAACAGACAGAACCAAAAGAATGCCCTGCGTCTTTCTTTTCTTCAAGCCCATAGGGCCATAGGACAAGAGGCAGGTAGGCATGGTGTGGTTGCTAACATACCCACGTCTGTGAACAAGGAGAGAGGGTGGGAGAGACATGCTTTCGTGGTGCAGATGCCAGTACGCTAATACATTGTGGGGGGCGGGGAAGGTGTGTTAAAGAAAGTTCAAGAGAAAAGATGGAAGAAGGAGAACTAGCCATCTTATGTAGTCGATTATTTTTAGACAAAGAGGCAAAGATCAGGGTCTTGGGCAATGATGATAAGTAGATCCTCCTGTGCAAATTAGGGGATTTTTGAAAAAATTTACTAGGAACTCATTAGGAGGAAGTGCATTCCCTGATTATTAGGGTCTTTGTTTCTCTAAATTAATGTTTATCCATAATTCAGCAAGTATTTATTGAGCACCTGCTATGTGACAGCATTGGGTCAGCTACAGGGAATAAAACTTGTTGGGTTTTTTTTGTTTTTTTTTTTGTCCTTTTGAGACAGGGTCTCGCTATGCAGTTGAGGCTGGCCTTGAGCTCACTTTTGTAGCTCAGGCTGGTCTCAAACTCGCACCACTCCTCCTGCCTCAGCCTCCCGAGTGCTGGGATTACAGGCGTGCGCCACCACACCCGGCTCTGGGAATAAAACTTGTGAGCAAAAACAAGGACCTCCTTGACCAGGTGAAGAGGGGTTGGCTCTGAGGGTTGATTTTCTTTTGCAATGTCTTCCACGAGATGCATGAGTAGAGTTGACCAAGCTAGAATGAGAAACTTCTAAAGGGACAAACACGCAAGCTGATGTTGTGCCCCTGCCAGAGAGGGTCAGCAGCTGCTCAGCGCCACACTGTGGGAACTCGGGTTCTGTGATGCAGACTGCTTCACTCTTCCCATGCTAACATGATCTTCACTTATCTTTGCTCATTCTTTGATACAGAAAGAGAAGGCAAGTGGCTTCAGGCCCCATAGTGGCAAAAGGAGGTCGGGTGACTCCAGCACAGTGTGGGGGCTTGTGGGGATGCACACAGCAGGTAGCTGGGCCTGAGAGAAGACCTGGGGCTGGATGGAGGTAAAGACTGTTCTTCAGGGAACCACAGGATGAAACATGAAGGAATAGCCTCCAAGGGCCAACTGCAGATTTCAAGTTTCAACTTGGATCCCTGTTTCTACAGCACTACCGGCCCACCAACAGGAATTCCAGGGTGACGACCAGCAGCCCAGACACCCCATGTGTCCATCATCAGAGGAAAGTAGAATTAAACAGCGACAGCATTGAGTGGCGTGGCTGCATGTGACTGGGAGTTGTAGTTTTTCTCCCTCCTGGCTCAGCCATTGCAGGAAATGTCCAGACAGAGCCCTTTACCTGGAAGGCCCCAGGCCCCTCACTGGTTGCAAAATGAGAGTGTGAGTCTGGCTCAGGGTTTTCTAGTCTGAATCACCTGACCGTTACTGAGATGGTGGCCCCCAGGCCCTCCTCAGAAGTTGAGTTCTATGGGTCTGGAATGAGGCTCACAAAGGCCTTGCTAACAAATGCCTCCAGATGATTCTGGAGTATTCCTTGTTCTAGGCTACACTTTGACAGATTGGTCATCTCTGGAGACTCTTATAGCTTTCCTAGGAAGAAAACAACCAACCAGCCAACCAAACCAATCCAAACCAAACTAAACCAAACCAAGCCGCTACAACAGCAAAACCCAAATTCCTTGGACCAAGTAAAAGGGAGAAGAGAATTTTCCAGGAACACCTGCCTGTTAGCATGTGGTGGCCTGGGAAAAAAGGCTTAGCTACCCTCACTGGCCAGGCAGACATGACGAGGTAGGACATTGATGTATAGGGGACCAGTACAACCAGCTACAGCAGTGGGGATGGGGCAGGGACCAGAGGTGAGAGATTCCCCATGATGGCATAACTGGCTGCCTGACACCCAGTTCACCTCAGCTCCCCTCCCTGGGCTTAGCCTAGTCAACTCAAATCCCAGTGGGACCAAATTTCACTTGAGGATATTTGTACACCAGAGAGCAGAGGTCAGGCCCTGAGCCCTGGAAACACACTGTATTCTCCCAAATCCAGGAGATCAACGAGTGAAGGGACCAAGCTGGAACCCAAGAGGCGGGGAGGGAACCTGTCTCACCTCAATTTGTCTCTCTGTGTTTGAGTCTGCTACCTGTTCTTAGCCAACAAAAAGCTTACCTTTCAGGGGTTCCTTCCTCCCCTACGACCTGCTTAGTCATCTTAGCACCTATCTCCTGCACTTAGGGGCTTTCCTAGCTTTGCTCCCTAGGGCACCAGGCACATAACAGGTATTCATCAAATTAAAAGCTAGAATTGAATGTGACAGAGCTAGTCATTTAGCTCAAAAGGTACAGATATTATACGCAGCTTATTGCTTCAGGTGAATCACTAATGTAAAATTTTACTGATTGTTAGTTTATTAATCATTCTGTAAAATAATATACTACAATGTAGTGGATTTCTAAGTGGTAGTCAACTTATTCCACCCAGCTGAATTAAACTAGTATGGTTCTGAGTATGGGAGGCCCACCTGAGGGCCTCAGCATAAAGGCAGAACAGGAGAAGTTACAAGAACACTGTTAGGGATGCTCTTTGGAGAAACTGTTGGAGGCTGCTAGCACTCTTGGGCTGTTGTTCTGGGGACCCTGTCATGCCTGCTTTCCCGATGAACTTTGGAGGAGCTCTGGTCCTCATCTTGAGCATCGCTTCCTGGCTCTGGAGGGGAAGATAGTGTACTGCTCAGCCTCATGGAGAAGCTTGTTATGTTGGCTTTCCTGTTGGGAAAGCCATCGCTGGAGGAGCCTGGGACCTCACTGTTGCTGAGGGAGGCTGGGATACCTTTGGAGAAGCTCCAGCGCTTACCTTGAGCATTGCTTCCTAGCTCCAGTTCAGATCCCTCAGCCTGCTAGCACAGACCCTTCCTCCCACTGACAGACTTCTAGCTTCCACCACTGACCTTTGGGCCTTTCCAGCACAGATCCATGAAGTGGGGTTGCATGGGACTTTGTTGTAGGCCCTAGGCCTCCAGGTGGACTTGTGGGAGGCATTGTTCTGAGCTCTAGGTTTTCATCTAGACTCATGCAGGATATTAGAAACCAGGCCCTCAGCTGGAATCTTTAGTATTTACTATGTGGATAGATTTCCTACACCTATTGTATATGATTCTTGGATGATTCCTTATAAACTAATATTATATAATGTGTCCTGTATCATATTGTTTCCCTTGCAAAAACCCCAAGCCATGACATAAAACATGTTCCAGCAGCACTAAACTATTCACAAATTAGCACTGGGGGCAACTAAAGGAACCCCAAAATAACCATACATACTAGAAACAGGAAATGATGCTGAATGAGTTTCAAAGTAATTAATATTCCACCTTATAAAACAGAGTTGGATGGAGCTATTATTTTGGTAAGCAGGAAAATAATTTCTTCCAGAAGAAGTTTGGGGACACTAAGTTTTCACAGTCAGTAGTACCACCTGAAATCAACCAGGCTGAAGAAGGGTAGATGAGGAGAACACTGTTTGATGGAGTACTATTGGGACAACATACAACCTTCAGGACTAAAATATTTGTTCTTAGGTCCATCAGGTAACACTTCCAGCAACTCCTCAGGAGTATAGTAGAGGAAAGAGGATAGAAATGTCAATTCTGGGGACAACCTGCTCAGGCTCCCCTACTGTCCCTCTCACAGACAGAAGCTTTTTTTCCCCCAATAAATATATTCTGCTCATAAAAAAAAGAAATCGTCTATTCAGCAGGCTGCCCAGGCTTGATAACCAGCTTCCAGAAGAAGAGATATAGTAAGGAAATGTTTAACTTACAAAAGGGATGAGGGGTTTGTCAATAAGAGAAACCAATGGTCCTAGGATATTTATAACAAAATGTGGAGAGTTGTGGCAGAAAGAGAGAGAGAGAGAAAGAGAGAGAGAGAGAGAGAGAGAGAGAGAGAAAAATACTAGCTGAAAGACTGAGATCAAACCCAGAGCCACATGGGAGGCATTCTGCTCCTGTGATCAGCATAGCCGGAACAACAAATTTCAGCAAAGGGATGGGAAAATACCCTATGCAGGGAGCCCTGATTTCATCATCTACAAAGTATCCACAACAGTGATTTCTTCCCGTAGGTTTACTGTGAAGATTAAATAGGATCACTGTAAGGCTGATGGATGCTCTTCCTGCAACCACAGTAAATAGTACTTGGCTGCTTAATTACAGGGAACTGTCAACATTGTATTGTAGAAGATGAGACACTGTTGAGTAACTCATCCTTCTGGGCATGAGTCCCAGCCCTCCTCCTTTTTTGTCCCCCTTCCTTCATGCTTTGTCGTCATTGCTTTACTTACTTTAGAAAACTATTTCTTCAACACCTGAGAAAAGTCTACTACTCAAAAGTGTTTATAACAAGGCAGCATTTTAAAATAATACACAATGACATTTGGATAGATTCTGAACATTCTCTTTTCCCTTCCAGTTAAGCTTACATGGATGACTTGAAAATTAAGGAGTGTGCTTTATTTTGCAAACTAAGGTAGTAGGCAAGGTAGTGTTGGCATTGTTTAAGATAATGAAAAGTATTCACTCTGGTTTAATTTGTTACAAAAGTCTCTTGTGACAATATGGAAAATGAGCCCAAGGAGGATGTTGCTGCTTCATGAAGTAAATTGGTCAAGAAACATGAGACAACAAAAACACATGCTTTGCCTGAACAAGCAACTGGGATCCAAGCCCATCTAAGTTAGGAAGTCTCAACTCTGTGTGACTTTCACTTGAACAGTGCCACCAGAAGGAAATTCCAAGGCAGCAGCCCCTTATACCCAAACTGAGGCAGGTTTCAGTGACATACAATAAAGGGCTACAGAGGGTCATGCTAAAGCCTGCCTCTCCACAGCTGTCAAAGCTTATGACAAAATGCCCTCAACTGTTTGCTGGAGCATCTGGAGGTAAGGTGGAAGGGACACCAGTACACATGCTGCCTGTTATCCACAGAACCACTAACTCCGATATCTGTGGCACACCCCCTGCTGCCACTCTAATTGATATCTCTCCTTTGAGGGAAGCAATTTTTCAACAATTTTACAATTTTCAATCAGAAATTGTACACGTGAGAAAAGACCCCAAAATGAGCTGAGCATGGTGGCGCATGCCTGTAATCCCAGTACTTGGGAGGTTGAGGCAGAAGGATCAATGTGAGTTCGAGACCAGCCTGGGCCACAAAAGTGAGCTCAGGGCTAGCCTGAACTGCATAGTGAGATCCTGTCTCAAAAAGACAAAAAGAAAAAGGAAAAGAAAACACCTCAAAATGACACTCCTAGGTATTTACCAAACTGAAAATGTATATCCATAACCAGGTCCTACACAAATGGTCATAGCAACTTCATTCATAATAGATTGTAACTCTGCTTTATCTTATTTTATGTTTTATGTATTTAGTACAGGGCCTAAACAGTGATCCTCCTGTTTTCAGCTTCTCCAGCACTGGGGTTATAGGTCCATGCCACCACACCTAGTCTTGTAACTCTGCTTTAAAGACTGAGATGAATTTTACTTCAAAACCAGAGGTAAGCCTGTAATTCTAACACCCAGGAAGTTGAGGGAGGACAATCGCCATGAAATGGAGATGAGCCTAGCCTACACAGAGTACCGGGCCAGCCTGAACTACTACATGGTGACACCCTGACTTAAAAACAAATAGAGTTTAGTTTTTCCTTGAGTCACTCACAACGGTTGCATGTTGGCATTGAGGTGGACACTTTTGATCAGAAAGGACAAACATGACCGAGAGAGCACTGAGCCAGCTGTGACGATTGCAGATGTCCAAGAAGCCCAAAGCACTCTGGCCCTGCGTTTCCCCAGAGATAGACACTTCACCCAGGAATAACTCAGTCTTCACCAACAGCGGAAGATCCACCTTATTAATTTGTGTTTTCTACTTTCTCTGGACTTAGCATCGAGATCCAGAAGCTCATTTGTCTGGCTTAGCAGTGCCAGACTGCTGAGGGCCTGGAGCTGGGCTCGGCAGTGTGACGCACATTATTTCCTGATCCTGACATGACAGTAGGTTACACTGGGACCCATTTTGCTAATGAGGAAAGCTGTCCCCACTGAAGTAAAGTAACTTTACAGTAACAGACAGTGCCATGAACAGGTGGAAGGAGCCCCACCTGAGCCAGCATATGAACTGGACCTAAACAGGGCACAAGAGACACTCCTCGTTAGCATGCACTACAGGCTGCTCTGGAAGCCAGGCCTGGCTGTTTTTCAGGTCCCACAGCCTGTGCCCTGCAGCAGGCCCTCCTCCTAGGCCACACCTACCGGCTAGCCCTAAAACCCTCCTGGGACTTGCACGACAAGAGCTGATTTTTAACAGACTGTAGGCCTTCCCTTAGCTGTTTGCAAACACCAGCTGAACAGGTTCTCTCAACAGCTGGTGCAGTAAGTACCCCTGGAGTCTCCACGGAGCATACCAGCAAACAGAGGCAGAAAGGGGCAAAGCTCTTCCCCTTCCCCTTCCCCTCCCAGGTACTAAGCAGCAAGTCAGATCTAAATAAAACTGATCTTTTATGACACCAGATCTGGCTCTAATCTCGAACTTCTCTGAGGTTGGAAAAATCAGCCATGGGAATAACACTGTGTAAGGAAGGAAGGTCTTAGCCACTTTTCATTAAAGCTGACATTTCTGGATTTAATATCTGAGCACTGGTGGCGTGAAAGGCTACTGGAGCAGCTGGCTGAATCAGGCCACGAATAAAGAAAAGCCAATTAGGCTGAGGCCTCAATCACTGGTTTATTCTGCACCTAAGCAGAAAAGCTTTTTGAGGCTCTACAGATGCACCGCCAAGAAATTCCCACGGGCCTAGGATGACTTCCCCAGGACCCCTCAGCCCCCAGCCCCTTCTGGAGATGGATACTCTCGCACTTAGAACCTCTTCATTTGGGAATCAGGCAGACTGGCTAAGAATCAGAGCTTCTCAGTGAGAAACTCCTTGGAAGTGAATAACGCATTGCTCTCCGGAAGTCCTCTGAGCTTGAGTCCACAAAGACGTCTGGCCGGAGGCTCTGCGCAGGCTCCACCACACCCAGGGACCGGCTGTCCTTTTGGAGCTTTTCTGGGAGAGGCCAGAGTTCCGTCCGAGCCAGCACTTCCCTCCCTGGCTGCCGCCCATCAATCACTGACTGCCAAGCTGACCGTGTTCCCTAAGGTCAGGAACGGAAGCAGCGCCACACGCCACTAGAGAAATTCGGGGGCCCAGACTTTGGCCCGCCGCAGTCCGACGACCCTTTGAGCGGGCGATGCTGACCCCTGCTGGCCGCGTGCAAGATTGCAGCGTGGCTGTCGGCGGGTAGATTGTGAGCGCAACCCAGGGAAAGAAAGGGTTAGAAGCCCAGCGCTGCCACTGGCCCGGGACCCCCGCGGCAGGGGGCAGTGGGACTGGAGGTACGGTGGGAGAAGGCGCGTAAGCAGAAAAATGCGGGCGGTGGCTTGAATACCGCTGGGAGGCTCCCCTCATTCGGGCGGCTTCCTGAGGACCAGTCAACCCCCAGCCTGAGCCGCGGAGCTGTGCCCCGTTAACAGACTGTTAGGCCTCTGAAATGTTGAAACAACAGCCCCTGAGAGAGCCCGGTCTTCCCCGAAGCTCAGTTACCTTACTAAATGGCGCAGGAGACTGTAGCTGTGCTTACTGTAAGGATCCTGAGGATGAGGAGTCCGTCCTCACTTGCTTGGGCGGTTCTATTTGTAATCACAAGCGACATAAAGAGAGGCAAAGGGATGATTTATTACAGAACAGAAACCAAGCCATAGCACAAGGGAAGGGGGTCAATTCTTCCTTGGTTCTGGCCCAGTGACACTGGTTTCTTACTGCCGATCTCCATAAGTGTAAGAGAACTAATATGGTAAGTCACCAAGTTAGTGGCCGGCTGTGCACAAAGAGCAGTAACAGAAAACAATACAAGAGCAGACAGCCAGCTCTTGTGCTTAGCACTGAAAGCAGCTCACGAACAGACCTCGAGCAGAGGTCTCCATCCTCGAGGAAGTCTACGGTCCGCTTCCTTTTGGATCTTACGAAGTAAGAGCCAAATAGGCGAAAAACAACAGGCCCTGCTGAGAAGTCCACATCCACTCTCGTCACTGCCCTGTGTTGTCTTGAGGAAAAAGAAAAACCCACAATTTAAAAGCTAGAGTTGGAGCCAAGCTAGAAGTAGCTCGGCGAACTAACGTACCTGCTTAGGCAAACGGGTAGGTGCAGGATCCTGGCTGCGCCAGCCCCTTGTCAGGGTGTGGTGGCGCACACCTGTAATCCTAGTGCAAGGGAGGCTGAAAGTGGAAGGATCAGTATGAGTATGAGCTGCATAGTGAGACCCTGTAACAACCAAATACATTAAAATAATAATAATAATAATAATAATAAGTAAAAGCTAGAGTCATTGTCAGGTGTGGTGGTACAGGCCTGTCATCCCAGCACTGGGAAGGCTGGAGCAGGAAAATCTTTCTGAGTTTGAGACCAGCCTGGTCTACAAAGCAAGTTTTAAATCCTATCTCAAAAAAGACCAAAAAGAAAAGTTAGAGTCACAAAGCAGCCTTGGAGCCTTGAGGGAATAACTGAATGCTTGAGTTAATTCCCATGCCTGTCTACTTTGATAGTCAGGAATAGCAACTGTATGGAAGTACTCCACAACTAAAGCTGGAAAAAGAAAATCAGGACAATGGAAATTCTTATGATAAAAAACTTCACAGTGTGTTCCAAGTTCTAAAGTAGTTACTGGACTTCATCTGAGAAGTTTGCTTTGGTGTTCGTGGCCAGCTTTCTCCTCACCCACTCAGGGCTTGGGTCTTGTGGAGACCCCAGCAGCTCCTGGCCACACCCCCAGGGCAGTGGATTCCTGAGTGAGGAGCACAGATCCACAGCATACCAGGCATCGTTCCCAGTGTGCAGGTGCCATACCCCTTTGGGAGCAACAGGAGGACAAAGCCAACACTGAGGACACATTCTGCTTTGTCACCATGGGCCTCTAAGCTGGTCTAATACTCCCTCACATCTGAAACAGAATGACGTCTAGTTATTCCCACCCTACCTTCCAGGTTATCCCTAAGGCTTGTCTACTGCCCTTCCCCTCTATCATTCTCCATGCTGCTCCTGGAGCACTCTAGGCACAAGCCTGCTGGGGTCCTGACCCTCTCCCCTGTGACTACTTGGCTGTCTCTCCCACATGTCTTCTTCAGGCCTCCTTTGCCACCTTCTAGAGACTATAATCTCCACTCACATTAGATCATGTATCCCTTCTCTGATGCTTCTACAGTGAACACATCAATTCACCCTCTGTAGGGTTCATCTTGCAACTAGGCTGAAGTCTACAAGGGAAAAGATTTATCATTTAGGTTCACTATTAACTCTCCAGTACCCAGAACAATGCCTAAACCACAGGCAATATTGTAACAGAAAATAGCCTCCGCCCACAGCCAGTTTCTTAGTTGCCTAATGTCTTAGTTACTTTTCGCTCATAGCTGGGACAAATACCCGACACACAAAATGAAGGAAGGAAACAATTATTTATCTCACAGTTACTGGAGGTTTCAGTCCATATTCAGCTGGCCCAAGGCTGAGTGGAACAGGGCAGGGAGCATGCAATTCACGGCGGTAGAACAGCAACAATCTCGACAGAGACAACAAACCAAACAGGGAAGCAGAAAGCAACAGCACTAGTCTGCCTCTCTGTCTCTCTTTATATTACATAAGGCTCTCTGCCTTAGCTTATCCACCTCAGGCCACACCTATAATTCCCAGCAGTACTCAGACCAATAATCTCATCAGTACTAAAACACATAATCCCAGTGACTCATAAGTCAAGTCTCAATTTGTAGAAGTCCCCGCCCCATGATTGCATGAAGCTTTAGGGGGACAACTAGATATAAGCCCTAACACCTAGGTAACAGTTCCTGCTACAATTCTTGCTACTTCTATCTCTCAGAAACAGCTGGTGATCAGTGCATAGCTGGTCACTATAATGCAAAGACAGCCAAGTACAGTGCCTCTGTACTTCCTCTTTGACTCCATAAATACTTCCTTCCCTGGGCCTTTGGAGTCTGATATTCTGAGCACAGTCCCAGTCAGTGCTCATTTATGTAAAATAAATCTGCCTCCAAATCCTGGGTATCTTTTCAGTATTTCTTCTTCCCATTTCAATATCATTAATATATAAATGTCATTTATGTATTTAACAATAATAATAGCATGCCATTAACAATAGTACATAATATGGACAAATTGCATACATGGATAAATTAATGCCTTTCCTTCGGTGGGGGGACAAGTATATTTCCAGCATAGAGACTCAAGAGGACCAGACTTTTGATGGGAAAACTTCACTCAATCCTGACTGAACCACTTCTAATCCTCTAAGCACAATACACACTGTCAGTCCCAGCAGCCAACACACTCAGCCATGTTTTCAAGGAAGGGGCATCTCTTCCCTATGCATGGGTTTCCAGAAATCTCAGTCTTTGGTGAGGAAGATGGGAAATCTGGTACATTCATGCCTTGAGATCTTGAGTGTAACCAGACATGTACATGACATTTATAGCATCTTTTCTGGGATTGTTTTGAAAGGAAGAGGAGAAAACAATCTAAGTACTTCTTGGTAGATAAATGTTGAATCGTTTTTCAGGTTTCTAAGATAAGACAATGTAGTTATGAAACTATATTGGAATAAATGGGAGGAGGATGTGACATTCACTAATGGGAGAAGGATGTAACATCATTAATATCCTGGCAGGATACTTATGAAACGGATATTGTTGACTGTTAATCAAGGTTTGAGCTTACTTTCAAAAGCCTTTTCCTCAAATAATAAGTCTTAGTTGGTCTGTATAAAAAATGATCTCTCACATAGAAATTTAGCCAAAAGAAGATTTTAAGTCACACTTCTGCCAGGATATTAATGATGTCACATCCTTCCCCCATTAGTGAATGTCACATCTTCCTCCCATTTATTCCAAAAGAGGGAAATAAATATAGTGTGCAGGTCTCATTGACATTTTAATTCTAACACATCAAGGCATAGTCTAGTTTTAAAACATGTTCCCTCACACACACACCTTTAATTTAGTTACATTTCCATTAGTCTGCTTCTGGATTCTGGAGTGATCAAATCTTTCCCTAAGATCCGCAAGCAAAAGTAGAGACTGTGACTGTGAGACCAGCTTTGCTCTCTATTCCTCCCTGACGAGATTGGACATGTCCCTGCCCACTGATTAAGGAAGCTGCCTTTGGATTAAGAACGGTAGTGAGTATGGCCAAAAAGAAAAAAAAAAAAAAAAATTAGGATCTCAGCAAAAGGAAGAAAACTGTTGCTTCTTTCTTTTGGGGTTGCCTTTTTCCGAACAAACCATGCTTCAAGAAAGAAAGGTGAAGGCAATGAATTCCAGGTAGAAACTGGAAGCGAGCCATTTGTTATCAATGATTAGAGTCAAGTTAGGTCTTCCTGATCAAACAAAAGTACATCTGTTTTTTCCTGGGTTTTTTTGTTGTTGTTGTTGTTTATTTGTTTGTTTTTGTATTTTTTAGGGAAGAGCCTAAAGGGTGTTCAGAGTCTTACTACTAAGTCAAAGTCATAGTGATCCACCTACTTACAGCCTCCCAAGAGCTGAGGTCATAGGAGAGTGCCACCATGCCCAGTTTCAATTGCCCTCTCAGCACACCCTGGGGGCAGGGCAAGCACACCTGGGCCTGCTTGCAGGTGCTTTAAACCGCTGAGCTATTTGGCTAGCCCAAAAGTACACACCTTCTTTATCTTCTGTTTTCACTGTTTGGCTATCTCTAGTGCCTACTGTCATTCTCTTTCAGTTGGGAAGGCAAAGGAATCTGGGCATGGTAATTACAACTACGCCTGTAATTCCAGCACTTGGGAGGCTGAGGCAAAACAGTTGTGAATTTGAGGACAGCCTGGGCTACAAAGGGAATTCAAGGCTATCCTGCATAGCAGGACTGTGTCAACTACCACCACCCTCACTGCCCAAGAAAAGGGAAAAGAAAAGGATGAGTCACTATGCCGCAACCCACACATTCTGGAGGTATCCCCTATCTTCCACACAGTGTACGTGACAGTGATTGTTATATAAAAAGATTCCTTTCTTTAAAAATATTTGCATTGCTACTATCTTTTAATAGAGTAGGTCCAGTAGAGAGGTGATCCCCTACTTAGTTGGGCTTACTAGCCATTAGTCTAATTACCATAATCCTATGATAAATATGTTGATACGGGGGTTTTCTGAGTTATTTTCAAGATTTTCAAAAGTAAGACATTGGATTCTAACACCCACTTGATTTTGGCTTTCAAGATGTCTGTTGCCTTGTCTTCAAAGGCATATTGGGGCCAGGGAGATAGCTCCATGGCACAAGTACCTGCCTGGCAAGTGCAATGTCATGAGTTCAAACCCTGGTCCTGCAAAAAAAAAAAAAAAAAAAAAAAAAAAAAAAAAAAAAAAAAAAAAAAAAAAAAAAAAAAAAAAGGGCATATGACCATGTAGAGCCTGCCTATAAGCAATATCTTAGAATAACTATATAACAAACACCCCAGGGCATGCACTTTTCTAAATTCTTTGCACAAACTCATTTCATCTTTGCAATAATCAGTCTTGCAAGGCAGAGAGTACTATTTTTATAGAAGAGAAAACTAAGCCATGGGAAGTTAAATAAGTTATGCCACTTTATTTTTTTTTGCCACTTTATTTTTTTTAATAATTTTTATTTTATTTTATTTTTCTTGTTTCAGAACCTTTGTTTGTTTATTCATTCATTTTTGTGGCCAGCTCAGCCCACCCTGAGGGCAGGGCTGGTGCAGCATGCGGTGCCAGGAATTGAACCTCGGTCCCTGAAGCCGCCCAAGCTTTCTCAAGCAGGTGCTTTTGACCACTGAGCCATCCCACCGGGCCCCAGTTATGCTACAAGGGCGACACTTGGGTCTGAAATGGCTTCTGCCACTATGGGGTCAAAACAGAGCAGCGTGCTCACCACCACCTGGTCATGGGGTTTTCTTTCTTGGGCTCAGCAAAAATATAAGGCTTCCTTCTCAGCACACCACAGGGTGCCCTGCAGGCAGAGCCCAAGCCCAAGCGGCAGCCACCAGATTCCCCGAGTGCCTACAGGCATGAGAGACCTTCCTTCCCACGTGCTGTTGAGCGTGAATGGGGAGAGCAGCCTTCCAGAAGACAAACTTGTCCTGGCTGTCATCGCCACCCTCATGGCCACCAAACCCTGTCTCATCTCAATGAATAAAGGAGTGAGGGGCGAGGGGTAGAAGACACAGGGGAAAGATGAAGAGGAATACAGGTTCTTACCTGGGGTGCAACTCAGGGATAAGATGTGTGCTTAGGATGCTTGAGACGTGGTGTACATACATACATACACACACACACACACACACACACACACACACACACACACAGAGTCTTTAAACATCTGGTCTCTCAGAGTCAACTCGTAGTCTGACACCATATCAGGACAAAATAAAATCATTAAGCCCACTGAATAGCTCATCTGTTAGACTTGCTCATCCCTGACTGACTGATTACACAAGAGGCAGCCCGACCTGGTTCAGTGTGACAGCGCCGAGAGGTACAGCCTGTACTTTCGAGCTCCACATGTGCCATCTTTGTTAACTTGTTACAAGGACTTTCTGCCCAGCCATGAGGAAGAAGAGATGCTACCCAGTAAAATTCACCATGTGTTTAAGCCTCTGTATCTCCTACTTGCAAACCTATATAAACTAAGCCCAAAGCTGGCTCAGGGCTGATGCTTTGGGAGTCATTCCCCCATCAGCCTGCTGGTGTAATAAAGTTGGTTGCCTTCCAACTGCCTGGAGTTTTCCTTTCACTTTGGTACCAGCTCCATAACAATTAGACTTGTTTTTTCTAAATTAAACCAGTATTCAGGTTTAATTTGCAAAACAGGAGTTTCTATGTATCCATCTTTACCTTACCCTCTAAAGAAAACTATGATGGGGTTAACATAGCAAGAACTTGGTAGAAGTGCATTCTATTCACCTGCACATGGCTATAAATATTAAGTCCTGGAACAGCAGAGAAGTTGGAACATGAATCTGCCCCGAGGGTAGCATTGGAGATGTTGATATATCCCCAGATCAATCTTAATGATGTCAAGAAGAGCATGGAGCAGAGTGCTTCAAGTCCTCCATGAAAACAAATTCCATCCCAGACTACTGTAGCCTGCAAAACTCTCTTTCAAGCATGAGGAAGAAGTTAAATACTTCCACAACAAGGAGCAACTAAAGAATTTTATGATGTCAAGTCCAACTCTACACAGACTACTAAAAAATATTTTAGAGAGGCATGAAAATGACCCAAACTCCACAAATGAGACCAGAAAGAACCCACCAAATAGAGCAGTCAATTAAATACAGAAGAAAACAGAGTAAACAGTAGTAAGTTAAAAAAGACATGTCAATCATAAGTCAATACATTTTAATTATAACTATCAATGTAAATGTACTCAATTCTCCAATTAAAAGAAATAGATTGGCAGAGTCGGTAAGGAAGCAAAATCCAACAATATGCTGTATACAACAAACACATTTAACTCATAAAGAAACTTATAGGCTAAAAGTTAAAGGATGAAAAACAATGCTACATGCCCCAGCACCTCAAAAAAAGCAGGGGTAGCAATCCTGCTTGCAGGCAGTCTAAACTTCAAACCAAGATTGAGCAAAAGAAATAAAGAAGGCCACTACATACTGGTTAGAGTTAAAACTTCAAGATGAAGAGGTAACACTCATAAATATGTATGCACTCAACATGGAAGCACCAAGTTACATAAGAAAAATCTTAATGGACATGAAAAATCTAATATCAATACCACAGTCTTAACAGAAGACCTTAACACCCCTTTATACAAAAGATAGGTCAAACAGACAAAAATTTAGCAAAAACAAAAAAAAAGCAGAAATGAACCAGATCTTGGAACAACTGGACTTAGTGGACATACACAGAGAGTTCTACCCAACCACTTCTGAATACACATTTTTTTCAGCTGCACACAGGACATTGTCCAAAATAGACAACATACTAGTGCATAGGTCATGCTTAAGTATATGCAAAAACCCCAGAAATTATTCCATGCATATTATCTGACCACAGTGCAATGAAACTGGAAATAAATGACAAAAGAAGCCACAAGAACTCCAGAAATACATGGAAATTAAACAACACTCTTCTTAACAATCAGTGGGGGGCCCGGTAGGATGGCTCAGTGGTCTAAAGCGCCTGCTTAGGAAAGCTTAGGTGGCTGCAGGGACCGCGGTTCGATCCCCGGCACCACATGCTGCGCCAGCCCTGCCCTCTGGGCGGGCTGAGCCGGCCATAAAAAATAAATAAATAAATAAACAAACAAACAAAAGTTCTGAAACAAGAAAAAAAAATTTAAAAAAAAAAAACAATCAGTGGGTTACAGATGAAATTAAACAGTCTCTATAACTAAGTGAAAATTCAAACATAACATACTGGAATTTATGGGATGCAATGAAAGCAGTTCTTAGAGGGAAATATAGAGCTCTGAACTTACACATTAAGAAAATAAAATGAAATGGGGCATGGGGGCACACGCCTGTAATCCCAGCACTCAGGAGGCTGAGGCAGGAGGATCGGTGAGAGTTTGAGACCAACCTGGGCTACAAAACTGAGCTCAAGGCCAGCCTGAACTGTACAGCGAGACCCTGTCTCAAA
>PVJA010007091.1:0-15584 GCA_004027025.1 Myocastor coypus
CCCCCCCCCCCAACTGGGGATCAAACCTCGGACCTTGCACTTGCCAGGCAGGTACTTGTGCCCCTGAGTTATCTCCCCAGTCCCAGAAATTTCATTTCTAGAAAATTTCCTTAAAAAGATGCTCCTATATGTGCTCAGAGATAGATACTCATGGATTTGCATTCCGGCAGAGTTTGCAGGAAACAGAAAAGGCACACATGTGTCCCCCAACAGGAAGATGATTAGCCAAGCAGCATCCGTGCTATGCATTATCCAGCAGTGATGGAGAACGTGGTAACCTCGAGTACAACAACGTGCAGACTGCCAGCACAGCGCTGAGCAATGAATAAATAAATAAAATCTTAAAAAACAAGATTGTAAAACAATGCTTCTGACTTATCTGGTTTATTTAAAAGAAGAAAAAACAAACCACTAAGAACTGAGTGTGACAGGAGGAGAGAGTGCTTTTAAATTCTTTTGTATTGTTTGGTTTCACCTACATCTGATTTCTCATGAAGGACCCATGTTCGCATAATAATTGCATACATTTCAATTTATGTAAAACACAGGACACTGGTCACATCCTTTCCAGAGGGGGAGCTGATCGGTGCACAGCAGGCGATGTCCCCGACCACAAGGCTGCGAGAAACACCGAGCGGCCACCTCAGAGCAGGAAAGCTCACGCTTAGCTCTTGGTTATGACACCAGCGCACAGCAGAGGAAGCTTGTGGACTGAAGGACTCCGTGGAAAAGGGCGATCATCTCCCTCTCTCCTGTTTGTTTTCCTTAAGAAAAATAAACAGGGTGGCGAGATAGCTCAGCATTCTAAGTGCCTGCCTGGTAATTGCGAGGACCCTGGGTTTAATCCCTGCATGTCCTGCAGGCCCCACCCTAAACTGAGCATGGTAGCACAGGCTTGTAATCCTGGCGCTGGGGAGGTTGACACAGAAGGATCATTACAAGTCTGAGTTGCATAGTGAGACCCTGTATCGAATACATAAATTAAAAAAGAGAGAGAAATAAACAGAATCCACTCTGGGGTGCTTGTGGAGGTTTTCTGCAGGCTAATGAGGAAGGATTCAGGAAAGAAAGGGCGCTGGCTGGATGTGGGAGACGGCAAAGGGCTTTCTTACCTCTACTAAAACTCTAAATGGCTTTGGGAAACTGTGACCTGATTTGAGCTAAATAAGGGAGTCACTGATCTTTGTTACTTCCTAATCCCTGTCTTCAGCTTCCTGTCCACTGATCAGAAACTTCTTGAGCCTCCCCAGTCTCAGATTTTCTAAAACCTCAAGGCCAAAGCCCTGGCCATCTGAGACTCTTGTATGGGGCCAGCTTCTGTGTCCTCTGCTCCCCCTCTTTTCTGTTACTGCTGTCAGTGGAAAGGGCCTCACTTTGAGGCAGCGTTGTATACTCTGACAAGCCTGACAAGCCAGCTCATGCCCGGATGTAACAATCTGGGGAGAGACAGCCTCCCACACTCTACCTCTACACTTACAGAGCAGCACGGGCAGCATTACAGCCTGTCCTACACACTGGAATTGGGATGACCTCTGGGACAGCCTGGATATCCATCCCTTCAGTCCTGGCAGGGAGTGGGGGAACCTGTTCCATCTTAGAGAGTCTACCATGACGCAAACGTCAAGTTCCAAAAACCAGGCCCAGTGCCAAGTTCATACACGCAAGGTCCATCTGCTTTCTTACACTTCATCCACATCACCTCTTCACAGAAGAGGTAGGTAATCACTGCCAGCTCTAATATCTGATCATTTTGTTCAAACTCACTAAAAAGAATAGGAAAGCCCATTTAGCCACCCTGGAAGGAGTGGTGGGTAGCATGATCACTAACTATTTAGGTTCAAATCTTATCCCTTCCTTTCCTTCTCTCAGGCTTTCTCAGAAAGCAAATTGGTCAAGCAATGGCCATGACTCATCCAGATGGCAGAAACTGACAAAAGTTCTACAAAATGCTGTATATGGTTTCAAGGTAAATCCTGAGGGGATTTGACTGACCTTGTCAGATACAAAAGTTTTTTTTTTGTTGTTGTTGTTGTTATATAGGTCTTGCTTTAACTTGGTCTTAACTATCTGGCAGAAAAGTTTAGCCATGAGGTATAAAAAGTAAAGCTATGTTAATATGCTGAGCTGTAAAAGGCTCAAGTCAACATCTTCTGACATTGCCAGCTCTGCTGACAACCCACTACTGCTATGGACTATTGGACTATACATACAACTACTTTCTCTTAGTTCAATGAGAAGAAATATTTGTACTAATAGTGTTTAGAAAAGATATCACATCTGCATCTTGTACTCTGAACTACTATGAAGACAACAATATGCATTGTATTAGTTATTGTGGCTGTCCTACTAATGTGTTTTGAAGCTATCTCATTGTTGTTTCTTTTTTATTAAAATTAATAAAAATTTTTAAAAACTCACAAATCTCATCCCTAGGTTGTTTAACTTCTCCAAGTCTCTCTTTCCCCTCTGTATAGTGCAGCAAAGAAGAGAAATCATTTCCTGAAATTGCTAAGAGCTGAAAGACTAAACTATTTATGACGTCTGGAACCGGATAAAATCTCTGCCCTCAGGGCAGTGAGAACACATGGTGGGTGGGATCTTAGAGTTGAACTCACGTTAAATATTGCCAGTTGATAATATTTTATCACTTGTAAATGCATGCTCACAAGTCCAAGTGCATTAGATTCCTGGACAGCACTGTGATAAAGTGGCAGCCCTTAGTGTCTCTTTTATGGGAGTAAAAATCCAGGTAGAGGGTAATGGATAATGTCGAAGGAAAGGAAGTTGCATAGTCAGAATCTAAGCATGCCATTCACTATCATTTATTTTGAACACTTGAGGGCCCGTTTTCTGGTGGGTATTGGTCTACGTGTAGATAGAAAGAAGAACATATTGGTTATTATTTTCTCATTGCTGAGACAAAATAACTGATACCCAAAATTAAAGCAAAGGTTCACTTAGCTCATAGTTTGTGGAGGCTTCAGTCCATACCCAGCTGGCTCCAAGGCAGAGTGGCATGGCACTGGGGCAAAAGCAGCAAGAGCAAGAAGGGTGAGAGCAGGCCTTTATGCCTCCCTTGCACTGTAAGCAGCCACCACCCTTCCCCCACCCCTGGGGCCAAGGTAACACACCATCTCCCTGCCCTCCTCTTGCACAGGATGAGGATGTTTACAAAGTAAGGACCCTGGCTCCCTGCTGAGTCACTTAGTTAAACTTCTAAACTTCTCAAGTTGGCACAGTGTACCAGCCAGTACAGGGGATAAACCCAGTCTAGAGGAGAAACAGTTTCCCTGGCAGAGCTATAAAGAGAGGCCTGTTAGCAAAGGGCCTTTGTCTGGATTCTCACACCCCTACCTCATTGGAGTTTAACTAAATTGTTCATCATTTGTCTTTCCTATAGAATTTTAGTGTTTTTTTTTTTTTGTTTTTTTTTTAATAAACCAGGGTATCTTACTGCCTCAGTTTTCTCATCCATAAGATGGTAACCATAATATATACCTGAAGATCAACAAGATAGAGATGTAAGAAAGTTTTTGCTCATATGCAAAACAGAATTTTACAAGGCTATCACCTTGCTGTGTTTACTATGGCTTAGGCCAGAATCCTCAGCATACAGGAAGGGCTGGCTGACAGATTTTCTAGCAGCTTGAGGTACAACTTCTAGGAATTCCTTCCTAATTTGCCAACACAAGGCTGTAACAGTGATTCTAATTCATGAGCTGAAAAAAAAATGACATATACCTGAAAATGCTTGTGTCCTCACCAACAATGCACAAGCAGACCCTCTTGGGAAGATGGTCAGAGAAGGCCGAAAATAGAATGAGTTCTGGGAGCGGAATGTTTAACAGCCTCAGAACTATTTAACTGAACTACATATCTCTCAACCGAGAAGTTGCTCCGCAGTGGGCCAGGGCCGGCACTTGGACAAAGAGCACGCTCTTGGGATGATGCTCCACCCAGACTGCCGCAGGCTCGGCGCTCATCTTGATGTCTGTTCACCTGTGTTCTGTTTCACCTTTTCCCCCTTCTGTTTAGCACATTTTTTCCAAGGCCATCATTATGACATCATCTGGGGAATATTTTACCTATGCAACAACAAAGGCACTGCCTACTGAACAACTCAAATCAGAGCCCTTACCTCTTTCACATGGCAATTCCTTAAGTGTTTCCAAAAATAGAGCATCTTCACAGGACAGCACTTCTCAGTGCCACCTGCCACCCGAGGTGATGGAATCAAGAAGCCAAATCCACCAACGTAAACAAGTGTGGTTCAGAACATAGGAGAGAGACAGAAGGAGTTGTAACAGTTGGGGCAGAGATCTTACAGACAATGCTACTACACCATGAGAGGTGATATGCTAATAAATAATAGACTATTCCTTATCAGTCTGAACTCCTCAAATACAGTGGGTTAACTATTGTAGAGCTGGAGAAGAAGGCATGCATTTATTCTTGCAGCATCATGGGTAGGGCTAACACTTCCATGACAAAAATAGGCTAATAGCCAAGCACAACTGCACATATCTGTAATTCCAGCTACTCTAGAGGCAGAGGCAAGAGTATCAAACTTGAAGCCAGTGTGGACAACTTAGCAAGATGTGATAGAATTGAATAAAAGAAAGTAAAAATAAAATAAAATAATCCCTAGTGCAAAGAGCCAATGTTCCATGCTGTCTGCTGGGATTCAGCCTTGAGACAGAGGCTATGACATCTTAGGGCTTGAAAAACTGTACATCAGAGCTAAAGCACTTATAGGTACCATTGGACAATGTGGGTCACGGGGTTTTTGTATGGCCTGCTCTTAGGTGGAAAGGGAAAGGAGATTAGAGTAATATTTCTCAGTTTTATGGCAGGCTTTGGAAAAGAAAGGTTCTAATTTTCACAGCTTGCCTTGCAGGCAGGAGAGAAGCAGGAAAAAGGGTAGAAGAGAGGCAGAAGCTCTGCTTCTGAGGCTCTTCCAGTGGCCAATGGCCATAAACTTAAAGCTGTCAGGGTTCCAATGGGGCATTGTTTTCTGAACTCCAATACTGTATGCTTTCATCAACTACTTTATGTATAAAACAAAGCCTGCTCAAGATTCTCTCTCTCTCTCTCTCTCTCTCTCTCTCTCTCTCTCTCTCTCTCTCTCTCTCTCTCTCTCATTAGATCAGGTAAAAATATCAACTTCATTTTATTTTCCATCTTGGATGAAAAGGTTGTCATTGGATCATTGGATTTGGGCCTCAGCTCACAAGACCCTGTCATTTAAAGGTTATACCAAGGCATCTTCCTTTTCTCCCTGCAGTGTTTCCTGGATGCCTGTACTTTCAAAATTTAGGTCCTGGCTGGGTTAATGAGAAGCTCACGAAGAAAAATGTCAGGGCATCTCTTGCTGTCTTCTTAAGCAGAGCATTGTGTGATCACCTTTTGCAGCCAAGTGGACTGAAACACTATTGAAACAAATACTGAGTAGTTTTAATTTGTGGAAAGGAAATGTTATTTGGAGAAATGAAGTTTTTAGTGCTCTCTACAGTATTTTTTACACTGTGGCATGGCTCGGAGTGTGGGAGAAAGTACTTTAGGTGAGAAAACCTGCCCCATTATTAGTAATCCACTTGCCTTAGCACTTATGGGAGATAATGCATTCCCTGGCTCTGCAGTCCTGGCGGCCATTTCTGCCAGCAGTGATTCAGATGCATTTCTGAGTGGAGTGCGACCTGGGGTGCTGATGCAGGGGGGTGAGGAGGCCACTGTGCTGTTGGAGCTGCCAGGGAAGGGCATGGAGGCTTCTCTTAGCATTGGGTTAGAGCAGATTTTCAGGTTCTGCAGACAGTAGTGTCACTGAGCAGCCAAGACCACAGAGTACTGAGGGGATGCTCTAAAGTCCATGGTGAGCACTTTTTAATACAAGAGCGGATTTTGCTTTTCGAAAAGACTCATTTGACCTTGGAAGATACAAAAGTTGAATGTTTTGTTATATAGGTCTTGCTTTAACTTGCTCTTGATCACCCAGCAGAAAAGCTTATGAGGCATAAAATGCAGAGCTAGATTAGTATGATGACCTGTGCAAGGCTTAAATCAACAGCTTCCAACATTGCCAGTTTCACCGGTAACCCAATGCAAATAAGGAACATTGGACTATGTGTACAACTACTTCCTCATAGTTCAAAGAGAAGAAATTTTTTCTTTTCCTTCCTTAGTAATATCGATCAGAAAATTTATCATGTCTGCACCCTGTGCTCTGTATAACTATTATGAGGACAACAATATGCAATGTGTTAATTATTGTGAACGTACTACTAATGTGTTTTGAAACTATCATGTTGTTATTTCTTATTAAAAGTAATAAAAAACAATAAAAAAACTCTAGTGAAAAGAAAAAAAGACTCATTGTACCTAGTTCGCACATGATCTAAGTGTCCAACGGGTGAAAAATCACTGTGCTAGGAGCATCACAAAGGCCATGGGCTAGAATCTAGAATGGACTCCTGCGCATTCTCACAGTGCTCTGCTGGACCATGCAAATGTCCCCTCCAAAATGGGAGCTACTCATGTTTAGTGAATGTATTCATAAAGTAATCAAATAATGTCAGTTTTTAGCAGGCATTCAATATTTCTTGATATTCATTGGTAATGGACAGCAATGTTATAACCTGCCTATTTTAGGCACATAGATGTCCAAGAAATGCATTCCAACCTCGATGACTATATAAATCAATGACTGACCAAAATAATTCCCCACTATTTATCTTGAGATTACATGACAGGATATCACCCCACAGTTGGTGCACCCTTCTTCCAAGCATTTGGCTCAGATCGGTGACAAAATAAACTTGTATTCATCAGCAAACACTAATTAAAGCTACAGAGCAGTGGCCGGGAATGTGCTGCATGAGATGAGGGATTTGGCTCAAGATTAACCCCACTATAGCACTGCTGCAAAGGAAAGGCTGAAGCAGTCAGGGTCTGAGACAATAGTAATATAGATTCCAGTTTTGGCAGCAAAGTGGATGCAGAGTGGTCCGATTTAGAATCAGTCTTGGGGGAAGGGGTAGCTGCCTTGCACCTCGGTTGGATATAGGATGCAAAGGGGGACAGAGAGCTGGACATGACACCTCAACTGTTAGGTAGTCTGCCCGCTGAAGAGATGACTGGTGCACTAGTGAAGGTGGGAAGATTGGGAAGGTAATGGTTTGGGCATGAAATATGTGGGATAGAAATAGAGGGTCCAGGAAGAGTTAAGAATTGACTTGGTCATGACTTGGCCAAGGGAACTTGAAGCTCCCTTTCTTCATTTTGACTCCCAGAAATAAACTTCAAGAGAAGACCAAATCCTGTTATTGCAGCCGTGATAGCATCTAAGGTTGAGAAGTAAGGAAGAGAGACAGAAAGAGAGCACTGCTGCCAGCTGTAAGCTAATGCATAGCCAGCTCCAGCAGCTGGAGACATCCTCAGGCAAAGAGGCAGGCGCTGGCATCTGGAGATCAGGTTGGTGGCCACTGAGATGGGAAGGGGAGAAAGAAAACTGGTTAGCAAGGAGAGCTTAAGGTCAAGGCCTGCTTAGGACCTGACAACACAAGGACAGGTTCCAGCGTCTAAGGAGGCCAAGGGCAAAATCTCACTTGTAGTTGAATCTAAGGACAGTCAACAGGAAAGACCATAGACAGATCAGAGTGGTGTCTGCAGACAGGGCTTGTGGGCCCTGGCACACTTGTGAAGGCCCCTCGTCAGCATGAGCAGCAGGTCGCTCTGGGTCTAGGATCTCGAAAGATGGATTGGGATGAAACAGGTTATCAAGGGATGTCAGAGTTGCTTCTGTGGTGACTTTGCCTAAAGATGAGGTAACTTTTTGAGGTTCTCAATAGACATGAGATTCTCTAAGTGTTCTCTTACAAATACAGAAAGGATGGCACAAAAAAGATGAGGGTTTATGGCTGGGGAGACAGCTCAGTGGCATAAGTGGTTGCCTGGCAAGCACAATGGTCTCAGTTTGATTCTTGGTACTACAAAAAAAAAAAAAAAAGGGTTTTCTTAAACTATAAAAGTTTATTGGCTCCCCAGCTACAAAGCACTATACACATAAAAGCTCATCTTAGTAATTTTATTTTTGTGAAGGGGACTTGAATATTCTATCAGCATTCATATTTTATTGGTATTCATGGAAAATGATTTTTAAAGAAATAAACCTCTCAAAACGTCTCAGTCCTGCAAGTCCCATTATTCAGAGGTTTTGTGCAGTGTTTTCCCCATATCAGTCCTTAATTCTGTCATTTTTTTCTCTGACAGTTCAGCAAAAGTTCTCCAAGTAATGAAAACTGCTCCATTACTTTAAAATGTAATTAATTAAAATCTACTACAACATGCAGTCATCTATTATTTAGATACCTTTCCTCTCATCATTAAAGCAATAGGTAAATGGAGCGGTGGACTTTCCCTATATGGGCAGCTGGTGGGAGGTTGAGAAAGAGGATCACTGAATCAAACCCAGCATAGACAGATTAGTGGCTTAGTGAAAGGTGTTTCAAAATGAAAAATAAGAAAGGACTGAGGAAGTAGTTCATAGTAAAAGCACTGAGTTTAATGCTTAGTACCATGGGAGGGAAACAGAGAAAAAGAAAGCAAAAGAGAGAGAGAAAAAAAGAAAGGCATAATTGGATGTAGCTTCTCTCTATTTCATTTCCCAGACCAAGGTATCATGCTGCCTTCTTGAAATGACAGGAAGGGGCACTTTTCAGTCACACCCAAAGGGGAACTAAGGAGCAGGAGGGGAAAAAAAGGAAAAGAATTCATACTCTTAAGTGAAATAAATCGGATACACACATTTAAGTGTCACGTGGTCTCTGGTGTGAGAAGCTGGAAGGGTAAATAAGGACCAAATGTATAATAGATACTGGGGATGGAAGAGGATGTTCAGATGGGAAGGGGAGCAAGGCATGGTGAAGAGGGGAAGGAGGGAAGGGAAAAGAAAGACAGAAGGAAGAAAATGGAAACAAAGCTCTTGTGAATAAGGAGGGGAAGAGGGATTGGAGGGAGGAGAGGGCATTGGGGAAAGAAGAACCAAAGAACCAAAGTGTGTCACCTACAGGTTCAAACTCCCTCTTATGAATGTGGTCGTTCTGTTTATCTAAAACATACTAAAAATTAATCAAAATGAAGTGGTCTTCTGGTGGAGCTTTTAAGATTTCTATATGCAGGATCATATCATCTTCAAGTAAGTGTAATTCGACTTCTCCCTTTCTTATTTATATGAGGTTTAGTTCTTTCTCTTACCTAATTATTCTGGTTAAAATTCATAATACTGCATTGAATAATATTGGGGAGAGTGAGTACCTGTGCCTTAGTCTCGATCATAGAGGAAATGATTTCAGTGTGCCCTCCCTCAGTATGCTGTTGGCTATGGATTTGTCATGTGCTGTAGCCTTATCATGCTGAAGAATGGTCCTTCCTTACCTAACTCGTGCATGACTCATCATAAAGGGATACTGAATTTTATCAATAGTTTTCTCCACATGGAGTTTTATTAGGTACAAAGTGTCAGCTTTGCAAGATGAAAAGAGCTCTGGGAATAGATGGTGGTGGTAGCTGCCTAACAATGTGAGTGTTCTTTCTTTCTTTCTTTCTTTCTTTCTTTCAATTATGCATTTGGTACAGGGTCTCACTACAGAGCTCAGACTTGTAGTGATCATCCTGTTTTCAGCCTCCCCAGTGCTGGGACTACAGGCATGTGCCACCACGCTTGGTCTTGGTGGCTGGCTCTGAGGGCCCAGGGCAGGTCATGCATGGCATGCAGTCCCAGGGATTGAACCTAGTTCCTTGCTCTTGCCTAGGCAGGCACTTAGACTGCTGAACTGTCTCTAAAACCCCTATATGAGTATACTTAAAACCATCAAATATGTGCTTTAAAATGGTTGAGTTGATAAATATTATAGTTTCTGTATTTTACTAGATCTTTTTTTTTTAAAGTGTATGTTGTCATAGAAGACAGGATAACAAGCATTGAAAGGGAGAAGGTGTGGTCAATAGGCAAGCATGTCCACAGACGGAGTGTGATCAGGATGAAGATGCTGAGTGTAGTCACGTGGTGACCACTGATACTCTTTTCCAAAAGACTTCTTGAAGTGTCCTGAGGACAGAAGTCAATTTCTGTAGGCTGAAAAAAGGAGGCTATCCAGTCAAGATCATAGGGTAGGTTTAAGATTTAAAGATCTTTTTCCTGTAACATAACAATAATCAACAAAATATAAAATAAGTGAGTTATAAAATCACACTACTGGGCTGGCCAGATAGCTCAGTGAACTAAAGAGCCTGCTTAGGCAGAGCACCATAGCTGAGGTTTGATCCCCAGGCTTGCCTTGCCAGCCCCACCCCCAGGGCATGCTGAGACAGTGACTGAGACGGGCACGGTGCCATGTGCCTGTAATCCCAGCACTTCGGAGGCCGGAAACAGGAGGATTACTAGGAGTCCGATCTATGTAGTGAGACCCTATAGACCTTGCAGATTCTGTACCAAATACATAAAACAAAACAAAACAAAAACTGTGCCACTAAAAAGAACACAGTACTTTTAGAACAATAAATTGAAGCTACAAAGAGCTTCATGACTGCTTTCAAATATCCTTTTCACTATGGGGCATAATTTCTACACTATCAAAAATCCTGAGTCTGGATTGGTTCAGTGGTTAATACAACTATGAAAATAGCGCAGAAGGAGAGAGAGAGGAAAAAAGAGGCAGAAGGGAGGACAGAAGAGAGAAGACAGAAGAAATAAAAAAGAAGAGAGAAGGAAAATTTTCAGCCAACAAAATTATCAAAAGATAGTTTAATTTTGAATGATCTTCAGCGTGCTAAATGAAGAATTTGGATACGTAGTAGAAATTTTAGCAAATAACAGCAGGGAATAATAGAACAGTATGGAGGAAATAAAAAATATTCTATGAAAAAACAACTGAGAATATTCTATAATAGTAAATCTCCTTAAATCAAAGGTATTCTCTCCATAAAAGAAGGCTAAATAAAAATAAAACTACACCTAGAAATGGCACAATGAACTAACAGAATGTAAATTTCAGACGGAAAATTCTTAGGTGCTATCAGGAAGAAAAAGCAAACAGATTACCTAAAAAGTAATAAAAGCTTCAGAGCCTCAGGCTTCTCAGCAGCAATAACGAAGCTGCACAGTGGTGGGTGACATAAATTATTACTTAAGTTATTATTAAAGAATGAGAGCAGGATTAAGACCTCAGAAATTTATAGCACTCTAATGTTCACTATTAGGGGATATATCTTAGCATGAAGTGTGAGAGCCCAGTGTGAGAGTACAGGGTGTTACTAATAATTCTGAGCATAGAAATCAACAAAATAGTTCAGAGATATTATTGTTTTAAATTATATTAATTTTAAATAGGTGAAATTGAAGCCCTAGAAATAATTATTGGTATGTATGTATGTATGTATGTATGTATGTATGTAAATGTTCATAGAGGCTTTATTAGATGCTCAAAAATTGGAAACAAGACAAATACACAACTGGTAAATGAATAATGGTGCAATATATTCATTCTATAAAATATTGCTTAGTTAAGAGAACAAAACCAGAAACTGACCCATATACTAATGTAGACAAGCCTGGTAGATATGTTCAATGAAAAATCCAGACCGCAAAGAGCAAATAAACCCTTCCTGATACTATTTCTCCAAATTCAAGAACAGGTAAGATGCATGGAGGAGGTGGGTAATTTAAGGGTTATATTTAGGAGGGGAGTATTTACTGGGAAGGAGCATAGGGAATCTGTGGAATAATACAAATGATTTTCTATATTGGTTTTTAAATTTTAATTTTGAATAGTAAAAACAAAAGCAAAAACAGCAGAAACAAAGACAGAAACAGGGTAACATGCAACCATACATATTTTCGGAAATAATTTTGAAAATCTTCAGATTTTCAAAACAAGAACAGCTGATTAACAATGCTTATTCTATTATATATTTTTATCTTCAAATCTGTTGTTCAGATTGACAAATACAATATGCAAGTATATCTCGATTTTTTTACAGCTCATTGAGTAGTATACTTGAAATTTGTGTACTTTATTTTATCTAAATTGAAAAAAATCCTCTATAATTACCCTGTAGGGAAGTTACTGAAGGAATAGCAAGTCAAATCAGGAAAAGTCTTACGATTGTTTTTTAAGCACATGATATTTGGTTACTAAATACTGAAAAATAATTACAATGAAAGAAATAAAAACTAAAATAAGCATAACAAAATTTAATTTTATGTCTGTGTGTGTGTGTGTGTGTGTGTGTGTGTGTGTGTCTGTGGTACCAGGGATTGAACTCAGGACCCTGCGCTTGCCAGGCAAGCACTTATTCTACTATGCTATCTCCCCAGCCCAGCTATGTCTTTAGTTAAAAAAAAAAAAAAAAAAAAAAAAAAAAAAAAGATAGGGCAGAATATTGCATGCACAATGCAAGAAGCAAGACCAAGGATGTCAAAATTAAGGGAAAAAAAAAATCAGAGCCAAACAGAACTGTTAAAAATTTTTAAAATTCAAAGAATGGGAGAATGGAATAAAAATCACTTTTCTGAACAACAAAGACAAGAACAAAGACACGCTTGATTCAAAAGATCAAATGTCTGAGTCAAGCTTTTTTTTTCCTTCTTTTGTGGTTTTGGACAATAGTCCAGGACTTCTTCTATACCCTCAGAGTTTTCTCCAGTTCCGTGCTAGACATTTTTAACCTAGGATCTCAAGATTTTAAAAAGATGGTGCACATCTGTCCATGAATTAGGATGAGAAAAAAGAATTCATGTTAATTTTCCTAACTTCTAAGAAAAATGCAGCATTTTCTTCTGTTAAAATGTAATCAACGAAGTTCAGTATAATTTACAACTTCAATAGCAATAGAAACCACACATATTGTAAATCACAGAGCAGATACTTTGACATTAGTTTGGCTTCAACATTAGATTGCTTGATTGATGATTGTCTCTTCTCTTTGGCAGGGGTTAGCCTTGAATTCACTTTGTAGCCCACGCTGGAATTGAACTTGCAGGGATCCCGCTGCTTTAGCCTCTGAGTGCTGGGAATATGGGTGTGTGCCCTCGTGCCAGGCTTCTATACTATTCCTAAAATGATAGTTTTTAAATGGACTTCTAGGTCTTATTATTTAGGCACATGCATGCTGATGTGATTGGTTTATTTCTTAATGCTTATGTTTCTGTAGACATGCTTCCCATTGCAATCTTAAGCATTTTTTACATTTAAAATATTATTGTGAGGGAGCTGGGGAGATAGCTCCGAGGCACAAGTGCCTGCTGGACAAGTGCAAGGTCGTGAGTTCGAACCCTGGTCCCACACAAAAAAAAAATAAAAATAAAGTAAAATATTATTGTGAGAAAAGGTTGATGGTTTTATAAAAGTTAAAAATGTTTGGTCTGAACAGTAGACATTCCAGAAGGAAAATAGGGCAGTAGAGAAAATTAATTAGATAAATTAGAAAGAAGAAAAAAATCACAGAATTGAAGGCCTCCACACACTCAGCACAATAAGCCAGAAATGTCTGTATCAAGACATGAAATCATGAAGCTGGAGGACCTACATGATAAAGAAAACAAGGCCAAATTTTCCAAGGTGGAAACAAAGAACTGGGAATCAGAATGTCATCAGACTTCTCGGCGGCAGAACGGAAGCCAGAAGACAATGGAGCAAAACCTTTCAAATTCAAAAGGAAAGCTATTTCCATCCCAGGATTTTATATGTGGCCAGATGTTCAACTTTAACTGATAGTGAGTATAGATTTTAAAATGTCAGGTAATGTAGGAGTCTGTCTTAGTTACTTTTTACTCGTTTTGCTGGGACAAATACCCGACACTCAGAATGAAGGAAAGAAAGGTTTATTTAGCTCACAGTTTGTGGAGGTTTCAGTCCATATTCGGCTGGCCCAAGGCTGAGTGGAACAGGGAAGAGAGCATCCAGTTCATGGCAGTGGAACAGCAACAAAATGGCGGCAGAGGCAGCCAACCAAACAGGGCAGCAGAACAACAGCAACAGCCTGTCTCTCTGTCTCTCTTTATATTACATTCAGGCTCTCTGCCTTAGGATATCCACCCTAGACCACACCCATAGTCTCAGCCATACTCAGACCGATAATCCCATCAGTACTAAAACACAATAATCCTGGTGACTCATGAGTCAAGTCTCAATCTATAGAAGTCCCCACCCAATGACTACATGAGGCTTTGGGGGGACAACTAGACATAAACCATAGCAGAGTCAATAAATTTGTCTCTTGTGAAAACACAAAGGTTCTGGGATCCTGCAAACTGGTAGTGAAACATAGGGGAAAAATAAAAGAAATTCTCAGGATTACAATGCAGGGTAGTCCCGGACTAATTTTTTATAGCAAGCTCAGAAAGCAAGCAAGATGGGGGCTGTCCCCATAAGAAATACAGATGATGATACCTTTAATGTGCTCCAACATATTGGAACATTTCATCTCTGGCAGAGATTTGAGGATAAATCAATGAAAGCTCCGTTTAAGAGAAAAGAAAAAAGTTGTAGGTTTAAAAATTATTTTGGAACATGATGATCACATACTTGGAGAAGCAGCTAGAAAGGTACAGTGTTTGATTGGTACCTTTCAGGGAACAAGAGAGCTGGGCTTCTCAATCTTGCTACCACTGATGGTCTAGGCTGGATAATTCTGCATCATGAAAGGCCTGCACCATTCTTGGCTTCTATTGATTATATTCCAGTTTCCCCTCCTGCCCTCTGACAACAAAAAATTTCTTCAGACCTTAACAAGTGCACTGGCTGGTGGTAAACAGAAGCAAAATAACCCCTGGTTGAGCTCTATTGCAGTAGGGGGCAAGGAAGGAGGATGATCCTGTCACATACCTTATGGTGCTGAAGTTGTGATCATATTCAACTTTTAGGGTTTGTGTGTGCCTCCCCCAGATTCCTGTGTGGGACGCAATCCCCCATTGTGTCCCATAATGACATTTTCAGGCGGAGCCTTTGGAAGATAACTAGGATTAGATGAGGTCGTGAGGGTTCCTATGAGAGCACTAGTGACTGGACAAGAAGAGGAGGGACCTGAGCTGGCTTCCCTGTCCTCTCTCACGGTGCGACATCCTCTGCCATGGTAGGACACAATGAGAAATTGTGTGCCTGATGCGGAGCATAGCTAGTGCCATGTTCCATGCTTGCCAGCCTCCAGAGCATGAACTAAACTTCAATTCCTTACATATTACCTGGACTCAGATATTTGTTCTAGTGCCTGAAAATAGACTGAAAAATCTACTATGGTAAAACTGAAAATCAGGGCCACGGCTCTCGCTCAGTGGCATAAGTACCTGATCAGCAAGCACAAGGTCCTGAGTCTGACCCCCAGTACTGCAAAAAATGAATAAATAAATGAATGAACGAATGAATAAAACAAAATGTATTCCTTTAAAAAAAAGAAAGGACCGGGAATATAACTCAGTGACATAAGCACCTGCCTGGCAAGTGCAAAGTCCCAAGTTCAATCCCTGGTACTGAAAAAAAAAAAAAAGCAACTGAAAATTAAATGAAAAAGTCAATAGTATTAAAAAATACCAA
>PVJA010007091.1:24805-70294 GCA_004027025.1 Myocastor coypus
AAAAAAAAAAAAAAAAAAAAAAAAAAAAAAAAAAAAAAAAAAAAAAAAAGCGGGGAGGGGGGTGTTCTTGATATGCTTATTTTCTCAAAGTTTCAAAACAACCAAATTTATTTTGTTCTGCAAACTAACCTATAAATCACTTAAAGCAAGGGCAACCTTTAAATAAAATGCAGGCATGAACAATTTTATTTCCAGCCCTGGTGCGTTTTGTGAGCATGGTGAAAAAAAAGCTGAGCTCTCCCTGAAACAGTAAAATATAGTTTCCATTGTATTTAAAATTGTTTGCATTCCACTGGAATGTAGGTGAGTGTATTTACAGTTCTAGAATACAGCAAGAAAAATAAGAGAATAAAGTTTAGATATAAGCTTCTATGTAGACTGATAAAAAACATTCTACTGGAAACCATATCTCTGCTGGTAATGAGCTTCTTCCACTTAATTTTTTTTTCAATTTTATTTATTTATTTTTTTCTTGTTTCAGAACCTTTGTTTGTTTATTCACTCATTTTTATGGCCGGCTCAGCTTGCCCCAAGGGCAGGGCTGGTGCAGCATGTGGTGCCAGGGATCGAACCGTGGTCCCTGAAGCCGCCCAAGCTTCCCCAAGCAGGGGCTTTAGACCACTGAGCCATCCCGCCGGGCCCTTTTTTTTTTTTTTTTTTTGTCTTTTTGAGACAGGGTCTCGATGTGTAGTTTAGGCTGGCATTGAGCTCACTTTGGTAGCCCAGGCTGGTCTCGAACTCACATCGATCCTCCTGTCTCAGCCTCCCAAGTGCTGGGATTACAGGCATGAGCCACCACACCCAGATCCATCTAATTTTTTAAATTGTACTATTCTAGGCATAGAGTTCTACCTTCTCAGTCACAGTTTCTCTTCACCCAACCTAAAGGGAGCTACCTCTCTTCTATGTACCTGAAGCAATTATTTTTCTATGGTGGCAGAAAAACAGGTAATATAAGAACAGACTGCTGGGCCCGGCAGGATGGCTTATTGGTCTAAAGCACCTGCTTAGGAAAGCTTGAGTGCTGCAGGGACTACGGTTCGATCCCCAGCACCACATGCTGTGCCAGCCCTGCCCACAGGGCAGGATTCGCTGGCCATAAAAATAAACAAACAAAAGTTCTGAAACAAGGAAAAAAAATAAAATAAAATAAAAATAAAAAATAAAAAAAGAACAGATTGCTCATCATTTAGACCTAAATGTGTTTTTTCATAAGTTTTCTTGTTTTCTTAAATAAGTCTTTCAAAAGACTGAGCCAGGTCTTGCACAAATACTGTGGCTTGATTATTATTGAATTCCACTTCTGCCCTTCAGGTCCACGTTTATCATCCCAGGACAAAGTTCTGCAACCTGTCTCCTGCTATCTGTTCAAGTTTGCCTTATCTTCATGCTACATGTGCTACTTTTATGAGGTTCCTTTTTCCTACAAATAAACTCATTTTCTTATCTAAATTGATTTATTGTCCAGAAATGAAAAACCATTTCTATTTGCCCTGAATTGAAAGCATCATAAATATAAATACATAAAACAATAGTGCTGTTGGTTATTAAACTCTCTTCAGCTACTATTGCCTTTGGGCTTTGAGCCTCATGCCAGGGAGGAAATGGTACAGAAATTTCTGCTTAGCTGACCAGAGGAATACAGAGAGGGAATACCTTTCTGGCCATTACATTCAATGTAAAGTTATCTACACCATCCAGACCACCCCTATAGCATGGGTACCAGAAACATGCTAAATTAAGGAGCAACAACAGGGTGAGTCACTGGAACCTAAGAAACATGTCTACACAACTCGTTCTTCAAGCTTGCCCTTCCGTGTTAAGGCCACACATTACATGTTGCGTCACTATCCAGGCTTTACTTTCCTTATGTATTCCAGATGATTTCAGCCTTCACCTTACCAGAGCCATGATCACAAGATCACTGAGGTAGAGGCTTTCCAGAATTCTCATACAACCAGTTGTAGCCGGTTATTGTCTAGCACCTGGCTTCTCAAATGTGCACATGGAGGCTGGCCATTCCTCCTTTGTGAGTAACCAGTGTGATGCTCCAGGGTGCTCTTTTCTCTCCACAAAGGACCAAGAGCACAATGAACGCAGAGGGGTCTGAGCTTGGCTCTAGCCCCAGCGTTTCCATTGTTCTCTTCTGAGTTCCAGTCATTCCCAACACTCTTCACATTTCATGTCCATAAAGGGAAAGGAATCATAAACAAGCTAAATATATTCCAGTACGTGAGCCTAGTTTAAAGTAGCTAGAGGACAACTGAGCTATAAAGTCATGCTGAAATTACCCAGAAATCATTTTGCTTTAAACAAAATGGTCAGGCATACCTGGGTGAGTGTGGTCATGGTACCCAGAGCCCTCCCTGCTCCTGGCAGCAAAGAGGTTCTGGAAACCTCAGTCATTTCTTAGGTCAGAGATGTAGGACTTCGTTGAAATCACTTAATTATTTGCAAACATTTTTGGTTCTGAGGGAAAAAAAAATACAGGATCAAATTTGTGGTTGACCCTGAAATCATGAAATGGTACAAACCCAAAGAGGAGTTAACGTTTGGAAACTGGTCTTTATGGAATACTTTTAAACATTTCATATGAATTAAATAAGAATCAATAGGAATTACATAGGAGAGAAATATACTTCTCCAATATGGCTATGTTAATTTTTAAGATATGCTTGGTACAGTCTACAGGGTCTCACTACACAGAGATAGGACCTGTAGCAGTCCTTCCTGTTTTCAGCCTCCCAAGCACTGGAATTACAAGTGTCTCCCACCATGCCCATTCTCAGTTGCCATCTGGTCATATTAATGTATAGCATCATATTTCTAAAGGAATTTAGTGATAAATGATCTTTGCCTGAAATTCTATGTTAGGAAATTGTTTACTGTTATGAAATGTTGACAATACCTAACTCTTAAACTGACAAGCTTATTTGAGAATGTGCCAAATTTGAACACTAAACACTTAGACCAGGTCATTTGCTAAGTCATTTGTTCCCTGCAAATTTAGCTATTGTATTTACAAGAGGTACATACATAATTCAGAGACAAACTACAAAGTCAATCTGTTCATCATCCTAGGAACACTGTATTTTAGCGAAAATAGCAGGTCTCTGGAGTTCTTCCACTAAACTTCTGTGACGAATGAAGCTGGTCTCTCTGTAGCCATTTTTTATCATTATGAGAACTCAGAATCCACCTTTGTTTTGATGGCTCTCACGATCTCTTGTTTGAAGAAGGCGGTTAGAAAAGAACAGAACACGTCATTTTTTGTGAATAAAATTGGTCCCAATGCAGCGTGAAGTCCAAATTCACCTGAGAAGTGAAGCTGACATTCTCTACTTCTTCTTAGAGAACCAGGCTTCCCAATTAATCAGAATGGGAAAACTGGTGAATTGTATAGACTTTCCCTTGAAACCATGTAAAATATGTACAACCTCATTCACCCAGACAGAGGCAGGAAGCAATCTCCTTGCTGTACTGACATAGTTTGCTAAGCAAACAAATTAGGTAAAGGGGAAGAAGATAGGAGGAAGGGAGCAGAAATATTAACTGTTAAAGAGAACTTCTAACCATGCTGCAGTGCTTTTAAGGGAGCGCGACTATAGCTCAACAGTAAAGCACAAAACTTCATCTCTGGCACTGTCACAAAACAAAGCAACCTATTCTCAAAACACTCACTTGTTGGGCTGACCAAATAGCTCAGTGGACTAAAGTACCTGCAAGCAGGAGCAGGGGCTGGTGGCTTGTTCCCTGATCCGCGGGGCCTACTGTGCTGGTGTCAGTCCCACCCCTGGGGCTCAATGAGACAGCAATTGAGATGGACATGGTGGCACATTCCTGTAATCCCAGCTCTTGGGAGGCTATAAAGAGGCTGATCACTGAGTTATATCTAGTAGTGAGGCCCTGAATGCCCTGAAGACCCTTCCCTAAAAAATATAGAAAAAAAAAAGAAGAACCACTCACTTGTACATTGATGATTTAGCTCATTAAAGCATGTAAATTATGGGATTGTTATTCCAGTTACTACAGAGCTCAAGATTTATGCACAGTTGCTAAATACACAACTTTTGGTGGAGTTAGAATTATGAAGTTTAAGTTACTTTATACACTGGTTTTTGAATCTAGCTTAGGTTTTCGGTGAAGTGCTCATACATTCTAGTACAATGGTAAATTTTTGACAGAGAAAGTTTCCAGAAATGATATGCTGTCTGAGATTTCCTCAGAGTAATGGTGGGGGTTAGGGGTGGGATAGGGTGACTATGTTAAGATAAACAAGATTGGCCATGGGTTGATTAGTGTTGAAGCTGGTGATGGATACTGCAGGCTGATTGTACTGTACTCAATACTTCTTTAAACACCTCTAGAATCTCAGCACTCTTAGAGGCTGAGGCCAGAGGATCACAAGTTCAAGCTCAGATTGGCTAATTTGGCCACTTAAGACCTTGTATCAAACTTTAAAAAATAAGGCTTTGGATGTAGTTCACTGTAACAAAGACAGAGCAAGAGAAAGAAAACCTCACTTGAAATTGTCCACAGTAGTTTTTAAGAGCTTGCTTGTTCGTTTGTTTGCTTTAAAGGAGTGGGACTGGGCTTAGTGGTAGAGCACTGCCCAGCATGCTCATAGCTCTGAATTAAGCCTTTAACACTGGGGTCGGGGGGAGCAGTTCCCAAGAGAGCAAATGGCCAGGAAAGGGGGGACAGTAAAGATACAAAGATACATAGCTGAAGGAAAAGCTCCTAAGAGGCAGCTGCCAGTGAGGGCAGCAGCCTGAGCAGGCCTTGGGGCCTGGGCTGGGCTGCAGGTTGCATTCTTTCCTCTTCTGCACCATACAGAAGAGAAAACATCGGCATCCTGCCATGGGCCAACCTGTAATGGACCCCGGAGATGTCATTAGTGTCCCTCCAAGGCTCAGCCTTGAACTCTGTGCCCTAACCAGCAACATCACCCAGCTTGTTGTACACCTTCCAAGTGCACCTCCTTCTCCAGTCTCATCTCGAGAATGACCTGAGGTCACAGTATTATGGTGTCTCTGTCATTTGCATTTTCACATTCAAGACCTTCTCTATTGGTCTGGAGATGTTCCTGTGGGGCTAGGGCCTGAAGGTCCATGGGCCTAAAGAGTGGGTGTTAACAACACTACTATGACTTTAGTAGTTGTCCTGAGGCAACAACAGCGGGCCATGTGGAGCAGAGGAGACAGCACAAGAATAAGAGCAGCCTGCATGTTATTATACAGTGGTTACACAGGTTGTATTTTTTTTTTTTTTTTTTCAGGACCAAGGTTCAAACTCACGACCTTGCACTTACCAGACAGGCATTTGTGCCTTGGAGCTATCTCCCCAGCCCCGACAGGTTTTTATCTCATATTTAATTCTGACATAGTGCTATAACCAGTACATGTGTGTTTACCTATGCTAACCTGTGGTTATATAACTGCATCCCACTGTGTGCCTGCAGTAGACACGCAGAGTCTTGTTCTCGGGCGTCCTTAGCTCAGGTGTCTGAAGCTTTGAGGCAGACTGAGTGGTTCCCCACAGCAATTTAAAAAGGATTTTGCCCAAAGATAAAGTGATGATGGTGTTACAAATCAGCTTTGTCAGGAAATATGATTTACTTTTCCTCTGTCTCCTCCCAGGGACAATCAAGAGCCTGGCTTGGCCACCTGCATGCATTTAAGTTAGAGCTATGGAGGGGAAATGAGAAAGCCTGCATGACAGGTGCAGAAAGGAGACAAGCTGGGAGGGAAGGGCAGATGCTAGGATTCGTGTTTTCTCTCCTGAACCCTTGAGGGGTAGTTTGAGACAACCTTGAAGCTATCACAAGTGGGCTGACATTCTAGATGCAGCAGTCCTGCTCCCTGCATTACTCCAGGGGTAGCTCCATCAAAGCAGCACAATGATTTTTTGTTTATTATATCAGATGCATTATGAGATTAGTATTCCAATTATTAAATACCTTTGCTTTACCCAAGATTTATGCAGATAAAGCTCCATATGGTGTTGATGGAAAGTATGGTTTCCACCTGTAGCTGAACCTTGAGGAGTGATCAAGCTGCAGCCGGGGCAAGGGTCGGCAGGCCTGTGATTGGTCTTCCAATGTTTGGGCGAGATAAAACCCACAGAGGCCAGAATGCAGTGGGAAACTCAGCAAGAACTACGCTATAAGGAAAAGCAAAAGTTAGACAGACTATTGGGAGGCCGAGGCAGGAAGATAACTAGTTTGAGGCCATGCTGGGCTACATATCCGTTTCAAGGCCAACATAGCCTATATAGAGAGACCATCTCACATAGAAGAAGAAACAGAAGAAGGAGGATGAGAGGAGAGGAAAAAGTAGAGGAAGGAGAATGAGGAGAAGAAGTGACAGAAGGGGAATAATAAAAAAAAAGAAAATAACAAGAACAGCAACAAAAAGAAGACAAAGGGAAGTTACGCAGGCTAGAGCCTAAGAACCAGGCAAGCAGACCCAACCAAGCAGAGATGTCATTTACCAGAAGCATGATGGCCAAGAGCAACTGGTAAATAAAGGGTTTTATTGCAGAGATGAGTCAGAAGATGCAGCTCAGATTTAACCTTTTCTCTAGCACCTCCAGGAGCATCATGGAACACAAGAAAGAGGGGGAGGGAGGAGGGAAAGGGGTGAAGGTGTTGACTGGGTTAAGGCATACAGTACCTGGAAGTTTGGATAGGCATATTCTTGGGTGTGTCTGTGAGGGGACCTGAGAGGAAAGCCTACAATCTGAGTAAGCTCAATAGGCAAAGGCCCACCTTCAATATGATTGGTGTCTTCCCATGGGATGGACCAACTGGTCTAGCCTCTCTAGCACTGGAATTTGCTCCAGTTAGAAGTTCAGGGCCTAAACCTGCTTCCCCTGGGTTCTAGGTCTTCTGACTTGGATTGAGCCATGTTGCCAGCATCCCAAAGTCTCTAACCTTAAAAAGTGGCTGTCTTGGAACCCCAGCCACCATAATCCCATAAACTGATTCACTAATGAAGCCTCTCCTGTCACATATCTACATCCATGTTCTATTTGTGCTTCTCTGGAGATCCTTGGTTAATGTAGGTAACTTTGGAGGAAGGAGAAAAAGAGAGAAAGAAGAGGGAATTAGATTGGACTGAACATTTATTAAGTTTTTATTATTGCTTCCCTGACGGTGGAGTCTTGAGAGGGACCTATGTTATTTCTAAACATCTGAGTGTATTGTTCTTGAGTCTATGATCTTGCAGGTGTATTTCCTGCAGGTTTCACTTCCAGTACTGCCCCTTGCAGAAATGTGAATTATCTCTACAACTGAAGAAGAAGCAGCTATGGCCTCTGGGCCTGACCAGTCTGCTTCCACCACTGTTCACTCTGGGGTGCTAGCTCTGTGTACCATGCCTGTGCCCCATGAATGGACTGATGACCTGCAAAACCTGCCAGTGATGTGACTCTAGGCTTCACACCCTACTGTCCCTTTGCCTGGGAGGTATTGCAATATTGACCCTTCCGATCATATTAGAGATGGATAGTCACTCTGCCATCACTGAGACCTGCAAAGTAAAGGAAGGGAAGGTTATTTGGGCTCACAGTTTCAGAGCATTCAGCCCCTACCTAACCGGCTGGCTCCCCACCATGCACAACATGGCAGACGGACAAGCTGGAGGAAAGGTGGTCACCTCAGGGCAATGCAGAGTAGAGAGATGTGGAAGGGAAGAGCCAGTGCCAAGAAGAACCCCTTCTGTGTCACAACCCAGCAGCCCATCTCATCAAGCCAGGCTCCGCCTCCTGACAGCACATTTAGCTATGAACTCACTGATGGATTACTATGATCACTTGCCAAAAGCCCCACCTCTGAATACCTGAGACTTTGGGGGTAATATTTTAGAAGTAAACCATAACAATAGCAAATACAGGCTGACAGAAAATGCCTCCCAACCCTGACCAAGTGCTTTGGGGCAACCAGAGGGAAACACTAGAGATTGGACACAACTGGCCCGTGATAGACAAATGCTCTGCCATTGAGCGTCTCCATCCCCATCACCACTTTAAACTTCACATTGACCTCAGAGGTAAGCATCATTGATACCCACATTGCTGTTGTTTTTGGTTTTTTGGCAGAACCGGGGTTTGAACTCAGGCCCTTCTGCTTGCCAAGCAAGTGCTTATTCTACTGAGCTATCTCCCCGACCCCGATACTGACACTTCTAAAGTTGATGTCTAATGACTTTTGCTTGACCTCCAATAGTACTTAGTAGAGCTGAGACTTGAGCCCAGTGTAGTTTTAGAGGCCTTACCTTTTACCTACTGCACAGCTTCCACTGCGTGGGACTTGATGGGGACTCTCTTTTCCTGTGTTTGAACCACTGAGCTTATCAGCCCCTTCAACAAGGTACTTTCCCCCAGCTGTTCTCACTTTCGTGCTGTGGTCCCTGCAGCACTTGCAACCTTCTGTGATGTTTCCTGCTCCTTGCACACACAACTCAGATCTCGAGTGTTACCTCCTGGACGACACCCTGTATTAGTCTTTCCATGATTAGAAAAGAGGACCGATTTCAGTCCAAAGTTCCCTGGGTTGGAGGCAGAGGCAGCATGACAGGAGAGCCTGGCATAGAAAATTTGCTGAACTCACACCGTCCCACAGGCAAAGAACAGAGAAACCACCTGAGAGAAAGAGGCCAAGGTCCAGACACAGAGCCCAGTGTCATGTGCACATGATCCGCTTCCTCCAACCAGGCCCCACCTCCAAGCAGCCCTTTCAGCTATGAACTTAGCATGAGTCACTGACAACTCGTGAGCACTCACAAGCCAAGCACCTCTCCAGTTTCTGAATTCAGTCAAGTTGACAACAGTAACCAGCATACTTCCCATAACAACATGCACTTCCATGCCATATGGCTATGGCCAGTTCATTCACATGGAACAATAATTACAATTCAAAAGCAATCACCTAAATTGGACTGAGCTCCCCATAGTGATCATTTCATGCCGTAGTCCTCTGTCCATTTCCATCCAAAGAGAATGGGGCAAGGACTGTGGACTGTCTTGACAAGATTTGTCTTCTTCCCTACCAGCTTGTCTTTTCAAGACAGTTTTATGTAGTTTGTACGTGTTTATACTTTAAAAAATAGAATAAGGTAAAAACAGCCTCCAAGACTCTTTTGGTCTTCATTCCACTCAGTCTATTAACTGTGACTCTTACTGGCCTTTTGAAGAAGGTAGGGTTGGCAGTACCTTTGATTTATCATCAGAAACTGTTAAATTTGTCAACAATTCTAGCTGTTAGGGAAAGAGTGGGAAATAGCAATACAGAAAGACAGTGTTATCAAAGGAAACATGGTTGCTGGGTAGGAAAACCAACAAATATCCTCTGAGTCCCCAAAATTACATCAAAGAGGCAGGAACCTAAGCTCCCATGCAGCACTCAGAATTAATTTTTGCCTGTGTATCTTTCATTATGTTCTCCTCATCTCTAGGATCTTGCACGCCTCCAACATCTACGATGTGCAGAAAGCCATAAAGTGCACTAGGGAACTTCCTGTGGGCAGAGGAGTGGAGAGAGAGGTCTAAATAGAGTATTGCTAGGGAGTGGCAGGGAAGCTCGGATGTATTGCCCATCCTGGGAGCTGGCAACCAAGCAGTGGGCAACCCTCTGGACGGTTGTGCAGCACTCTCCACTGCGCTCCTGCTGATAGACCTTGATAACAACTGAGAAAGGCTGCAGCAGTTTCCCCTCACCCTTTGGCAAGAGGCTTGCGAAATCCTTCCAGACTGAACAGAGGCATGGGAATCAGAGAGGGCATTGAGCTGTCTGTTGCAAAGACTTGTAATGCTTTGTGGCAAGTAGTGACAGCGGGGACAGATAAACAGATGCATGCACTCCACGCCCCAGGCCTTGTGCATGCGTGTGTTAGCATTCCATCACTGACCTACACTCTCAGTCCCAAATCTAATCCTAATGAAGGCCTAGAGTATAGCTCAGGAGTAGAGAACTTGCCAAACATGCACAAAGCCCTGGGTTCAAACCCCAGTACTGTTAAAGAAAAAGAAAAAGAAACACTGACAGCTTTGTACTCACTGCTAAAAATATAAAAAGTCTTGGTTTGAGATGGTGCCAACAGTTTGTTCCTTTTGGATGGCAGGAGCCTTCCTTCCCCGGGCTTTCAGCACGCCCTGGACATTCTGCGGCAGGCAACCACTTAGTGGGCATTCAGAGATAACACTGCCCCCCACTCGGTCCTTCCTTGTGTTAAAATGCACAAGTGCAAGCCTGTACAGCTTCTTAAATAAAACAGCAGCCATTTGCAACCTCCCCGTTCCCAGCCAGCCATCGCCACCAGCTCAGTTATTCACTTGGAGTTGCAAGAAGTATTTCAGACTTTACTCTAGTATTCATCATTCATACGGCCCCCGCAAGTGATAGAAAAGGGAAAGAATCAGGCCCTTAAATAATCACACTTTTAAAAAGCATACATCAAGAACAGACGGTTTTATTTTAGACCTTGATAGAAGTGGATTAACATTTTTCTTAGAAAACATGGATTTAAGATTTTGGATAAATTTCAGCTTTGCTTCCTGGTGATGAATCCCCTTTTTTGTTTTTATTTTTTAACCTTGTCTCTCAGGGAACTAGAAAGTAGATTTTTAGAGATGAGGGAGGCAATTGAGGGGTGATGGGGATGAAAATAATCAAAATATAATAGTACAATACTTGCATACCAGAACAAATCTCACCGTTGGGTATTGCTACTGTTTACCATTGAAGAAAAGCCTTGCCTCTGCAGAGCCGCCCTTTCCTCTGGGCATTGTCACTCTTGTGGCAGCGGACCCCTCCATGCAGTTACCGGAGTAGACAACAGACGTACTCAGGAAGGCTGCGGGGCAGCAAAGCTCAGATGTTTAAAGTCTCTTCTGAGAACCATGTCCACGACAATGACCATGACCTTGTATCTACCACCTCACAGCCCCACACCTCTTCCCAGCCCCCATCAGCGCAAGAGGCTCCTCCTCTATTCACCATGTCCGCGTTGTTTGGGTCTTGGTGCCTGGTCAGTATCCACGACATCTACACCATGAAAACAGGATTCTTAACTGGAGCAATAAAAGGTGACTTTCCAGGGGCCCAGCAGGATGGCTTAGTGGTCTAAAGCACCTGCTTAGGAAAGCTTCAGGGACCGCGGTGGCTGCTTAGGTGGCTTCAGGGACCGCGGTTCAATCCCCGGCACCACATGCTGCGCCAGCCCTGCCCTCAGGGCAGGCTGAGGCAGCCATAAAAATAAAAACAAACAAACAAACAAACAAAAGTTCTGAAACAAGAAAAAAAATTAAAATAAATAAAAAGATTTTTTAAAAAAAGGTGAGTTTCCAGAAGTGCATTTAATTATAAAAATGTTGAGACCATATGAAAACAAAGGTTCAAATGTTGTAGTAAGTTTTTGAGTGAACAACTCCCCTCATTCTTTTCTCTATCCAAACCCCACTCTTTGGAGTGAGCTACTTTTGACCATTTTCTTTCTGTAAACCATTAAAAATGTAACCCTGAAACTCTAAATAATATACTTCTGAATGCTTGACAATCTCTATAAGTCACATCTGTTGATGTTTTTACCTTAAAAATTTAGTTTGTTCATCTTCTCTCTTCTTTATTAAAGTTTTGCATGTTAATGGTTTTATCTTTGGCCCTGCTATGTGTGAGTCAAGTGTGAAGATAAATGAAGGCCTAGCAAATGTGAAAAGCAAAGGCTATGTATTCTGAGCATGCTATAGCAAGGCACCAGCCACCCACGGGGACTTGCGTTTGGCAGACACTCAAAGGCAGGCAGAGAAGTGGGACAGCACTGTAGTGAATAAAGGGGGAGGCTTCAGTTCCGGTCTGATCAGCAGCTGTTGGAGAGTTGTAGCAGTCAACTAGAAGGAGTTTTCCTGTGTAATTAGTGGTAAAGATTTGGCTTTTTCTGGTTGGTATTAGTTTAAAATGGGGGAGGGGGAAATTATGGAAGTTGTCAGTTATTCATCAAGTCCTAAACATTTGGGGCTGGCTGTTAGAGGTTAGTGTTGCACTTCCTGGATTACCATGAGAGACAGCAGTCAGGATTTTGGCAAGGCTGACTCATACTGGCAGTTTCTGGGTTGTCTATGGGAGAAGAGGGGTTGGTTTTCTGGGGCAGATTGCTGCAGATTGTGAGTCAGTGTTATATCTGTATGTACGATACGGCCCTTGCTTATATATTCAGTCTCTCACAACTTAATAGAATCAACGTGGTATTTCTTGATCTTGCAGTTATAAATAGTATTTGTTCCCATTCTATATGATTCCTGCTACCACAACCCTCCTTCCCTCTCATTCTCCATTTGTTCCAGACACAACATTATTTTTATATGAAGATTTGCAAGTATACTATCCCTTTTAATTAAGTATAAATGTTTCTACAGTGCAACCATAGGTTAATTGTTGAACTCAAGAGCTAATAAGCAACATTGACACTATCATAATTATGCAAAATAACAAAATAAATACTTGCTACTTGAAAAAATAAGTAGGATTCTGTCCATAAATAAGGAACAAAGATTCTATGTCATTATATTCCCATACCAGTGATAAAGTAATGTTTTCTTATTGATGTTTTCTGGTTCATTTTTTTATTCTGCTCACATTACTATATAAGTATCACATGCTAACTGACGGTGCCACTGGAGCTTCCTTACATCTTTTCTGTTCATTCCATTTTTAAAAACTTTTTATTTAATTGGTACTATATATATTATATAAACATTCACCATCTGAGATGTCCTCTGTACATGATATATCTTGCTGCTCCCCCACCCCCCAATATTCCCTGACCCTCCATTCAGGCCCTCTTCCCTTATTTTATTTTATTTTTTGTTTTTGAGACAGGGTTTTGTTACTCAGGTCAGGCTATCTTGAACTCATTTTATAGCCCAGGCTGGCCTTGAACTCACAGCAATCCACCTGCCTCAGCCTCCCAAGTACTGGGATTACAGATATATGCCCACACTCCAGCCTTCCCCTCTTACTTACAAAAGCCTTGCTTCTATTTTGCCCTTATATTCCTTTTTCTGGTTTCTTCCTTCCTTTCCCTCTGCACTTTCTCTTGTTTCCTGTTATATTTGAACATTTCTTTCCCATTTCCCAACATCTATTACGAAGTTTGGTCCTTGTTTACATTTACCCTCATCCCAGAGAACCATGCAGTATTTAGTTCAGGTTCGACAGGGTCTCACTGCACAAATTGAATTTGTGGTGATTATCCTGTTGTCAGCTTCCCAAGTGCTAGGATTATAGGCACATGCCACCACCCCCAATCTCAATTGCAGTGTCGGCGTGCCACGGAGGTGCGGCCTGCACTGCACAATGGGGAATTGAACATCTGACCCTTGCATCTGCCTAAGCAGGTGCTTTAATCTGCTAAGATTTCTGGCTGGCCCTGGTTTATATGCATTTAATTAATGTGATCTCCTCTTCTTGAACTGATCCTTTTACAAGGAAGTATTGATCTTCTTTGTCTCTATTAATCAGTCTTTCCTTGAAATCACTTTGTCTGCAAGTAGAATACCTATCCCTGCTTTTTTCTGGGTTCCGGTTGCACAGCGTTTTTCTGTCCTTTTACTTTCAGTCTATGAATTTCCTTTGGAATTAAATGTGTTTCTTGTATGCAGCATATGGCTGGATCTTGTCTCTTGATCCATTCTGCCCATTTTTTTCTTTTTATTGATGAATTGAGACCATTAACTTTAATAGTTATAGATAATACATATTGACTTATCCTTATCTTGTTATTTTCCTACTGTTGGTTCCTCTTTTTCTTCCTCTGTTTAATTGCTTGCCTTGATTGGTAGAATCACTTATCAGGATTGGTGCAATTTTTGTCTTTTTCTAGAATGTCCCTTAGAAGACCCTGGAGCTTCTGGCTTAGCAGTCATGAATTTGCTTAGGAGTTCTCTGTCCTGGAAGTATATTACTTTTCCATCAATTCTGAAAGAAAATTTTGCAAGGTACATCAATCTGGGTTAGAGGTTCTTTACTTTTATCATTTTTAAGGTTGTTTTCTTTTAAGACTTAAAATACTTCACTCCAAGCTCTCCTTTCAATTGAAGGTTTGTGTTGAGAACTCACTGCGATTCTGATGGGCTTTCCTTTATGTGATTTTTCTCTCTAAAAGCCTTTAATCTTCTGTTCTTGTGTTCAGTTCCTAGAATCTAGACTATTATATGACTTTATGTAGATTTTTTGATCATTACAGTTGGAGTTCTGGAAGTATCAATTATTCTTTTTTTTTTTTTTTTTTTTTGGTCTTTTTGAGACAGGGTCTCGCTATGCAGTTCAGGCTGGCCTTGAGCTCAGTTTTGTAGTCCAGGCTGGTCTCGAACTCACACCAATCCTCCTGCTTCAGCCTCCTAAGTGCTGGGATTACAGGCGTGAGCCACCACGCCCGGCTAGCATCAATTATTCTTATGTCAAATTATTTTAATCTGCCTAGGAAGTTTTCCACCATGCCTTCTGTGAACAAATATTTTTAAAATGCCATTTCTATTATCTTCTGCTTTTTCATTGACTCTGATCAACCTTTTTTTATGTATTTAGTACAGGGTCTACAGGGTCTCACTGTGCAGATTGGACTTGTAGTGATCCTCCCATTTTCAGCCTCCCAAGCACTGGGATTACAGGCAGGCTTCACCACACCCAGTCTAATCCCTGTTTCAGTGTGCCCTAGGAGTGGGGCCACATGCCTTGTGGTTACAGGGATTGAATCTCAGTGCCTACGCTTTGCGTAAGCAGGCGCTTTAGTCTGCTGAGCTATCTGGATAGCCCAACTCTGATCAGTCTTATGGTTTTCTTCTTTGCATCATTTAACAGCTAATGGATTGATTTCTTATAGTTTGTTGTCCTTTATAAGAAAATTTTCTTTTCATAATCACTAACCATAATCCTTCTATATATGACATTCTGTCCTCACATTGACTCATTCAGCTCCATATATTTTCAATGAAGTTTTTAATCTTCTGGATATCTGTTTGAATCTGTTCCATAGATTCCATTTCTTTCCTATTGTTGAGTATTCATAGTTGCATCATTTTCCTAAGCTTCTCTATTTTTTCTTTAGTAGAATATATTTATTTGGGGGAAGAAAGTTCCTCTTCTAGAGAGGGAAAGAAGGGAGATCCCAAGGGGGATCCTACAGGTTCTCTATTTTTTTTATTTTAAAAATATCTTTTATTTATTATGTATTTGGTACACAGGGTCTTGCTACACAGCTCCGACTCATAGTGGTCCTCCTATCTCAGCCTCCCCAGCACTGTGATTATAGGTGTGCATCACCACACCCAGTTTCAGTGGCTAGATAAGGGATTGACATGGCATATGATATCCAGCCTAGACCAGACCCAGGTCCTTGAGCCTGACAAGCAGGCTATCCCCCTTTGCCCTGCTCTTCATTTTTTAAAAATCTGTATGTATTGTAGAGTCACTAAGCATGTCTTAAAATTATTTCTGATTTGCTTCTCTAGAGTCTCATTTATCTTCTTTGTTATTTCTATGTTACCACTCTGGACAGTCCTGGTGGGTGACTTCCAACTTTTCTTTCACTCCATTGCTCTCTGAATTTGCCTTTGGTGAAGTGAAAGTCTGGAGTTGTATTCTGTTTAAGTGTCTTCTCATTTTCTTCTCTTTTAGCTTAATTCCTGGGTTGATTTTCTAAATTGTTTATGGCAAGTAGCTTTGTGCTAGCATTTAGAACCCTTAGGAAGTAATTGATTTTCACAGGTGTCTTCCAGGTGTGACTGGATTTTGAGTTTTGAATCTGTTGGAAGATCCTATCTCTTTAATTTATTGGGGATGAGAAGTTTTTATTTGGCCTAGCCCCTAGATCTCTGGCACTGGTCTCTAGTAATGTGTATGGCCCTTAGGCAATTTCAGTCTTGATATACCAGAAAGAGCAAGCAATTAGGACAGTTATGTCACCTTGGCTAAAGTAGTACAATCAAGAATGAGAACAGCAGGAAATAAAATCTGGAAATTACAAAATATGTTGCTATTAATTTTCCATCTTTAACTAAAGGTTGGAAAAGCTCTTTCTCTGTTGCTTAACACTCTACCAGTGCTCGCTTTAGCAGTATATATACTAAAATTGGAACAATACAGAGAAGATTAGCATGGCCCCCGCACAAGGATGACATGCAAATTCATGAAGCATTCCATATTTAAAAAAAAAAAACACTCTACCATATTCCCAGAAGTTCATAATAAAATATTTTAATTAATTATTTAATATTAATATTATTTTATACCAGGAATTAAACTCAGGACCTTGCAACTGCTACACAGGCACTGTGCAGCTGAGTAAAATCTTATTTCAAGCATGAATACAGAATTGAATTTTCAAATGACTCTTACAATTTTCTTCCTAAAGGAGTATGACTCAGACTAAGCTTCATTGCCTTGAATGTCTGAAAACATCATTTCTTCAGTCTCACATTTAACTGATAGTCTAGTTAGATACTGCTAATGTCTGGGCTTACGACTTTGAAGTTATTGTCCTCTTGACATCTCTTATCCAACACTGAGAGTAAAATCATCTGATACCAATACAATTTTCATTCTTTTATAAGAAAATTTTCGGGTTTTTTTTTTTTTTTTTTCCCCTAGAAGCCTTCAGGGTTGTGTCTCCTTGATACCCTGAAATTACCTGAAGGCATGCAGTATGCACTGAATTTATCCCCTCCAAATTCATAAATTAAAATTCTATCTTACTGTGGTGTTATTTGGACATGGGGCTTTGAGGAGCACTTACATTATGGGAGTGGAGACCTTGTGGTAGGATTCATTCTCTTCAAGAAAGAAACACAAGGAAACTTACTATCTCTCTGCCTTTCTCTCTGCCCACTGCTACGTGAAGTCAATCTGCTATAAAGAGGAGCAGGGCTTTCACCAAGAATCTGATCATATTGGCATTGATGATCTCAAACTTGTAATCTCCAGACCATGGGCAATAAATTTGTGCTACACAAATCCCCTTGTCCTGCGGTTCTCTGTTATAGTAGCCTGAGTGACTAAGACAATAATCATTTTGAATCTGAAGTCATCCTATTGATTATTCTTCCTGTGGTTAGGATAGGGTTCTGCATCAGAGTTGTTACAACCTCCTCTCCTTCTCAGAAGCAATCTTCTGATACTAATTGTCAAAACTATCTTCTCACTCTTCTTTCACTCTGCCATTCCTATATTAAGTAATTCCTTGAGGGACAGGATGATACATCAGAAAGAGAACCAGTTTTTCAAGTCATGGAAACCACAATGGTACACCTCCCCTGATCCACAAATTAAGTGTTTTTGATTGTCAGCTCCTGTAGGAGCCTTTCATGGGAATTTCTTCTGTCTTCCTAGCTAACCAAAAGTACTGTAACTGTAGGAAGAGAAGACACAACCCCCAGGATTTCTGCTTCCTTTCCTTTCCCCACTCCAGTGTCAAGAGAAAGGCTGCATTTAGGACTAACAAGAAAGCAGAATAGTATGTTGATGTCTATATGGGTTTCAGTGTCCAACACATTAGCCTCTGTCTCAGCTACTTCCTCACTGTGACCTTAGAAAAAAGATACTCACCATACCAATCTCTATTTTATTGTTCTGAGATGGGAACAGCCATTATACTTCTTATGGCTGTCATGAAGCACACATTAAATAAGAATTTGCACCTATCACAAATTAAAAGATTTATTGGGAGCAACACAATAGTAAGAGTAGAGGAACATGTATAAAATTATAGGGGCGTGTGTGCGTGCACGCACACACAAGCTAAATGTTATGGAATAACCATTTCTCAAAGGATGGTACACATTCAAAGAAAGTCTATGTATAAGACTTAAAGAGGTGAAAGCTTTAACACAGCAATTTTAAAGTGGAGAAGCTAATTGGAACAGTTTGGCAAAGCATAAATAAAAATTTCAAAGTTCCAAAATAGCTCTTAAATAGACAACTAAACCATGTACAGCCTAAGAAGCAGAAACTGTTGTCTGGGCCAAGTATGAGCAGATGATGTCTTCAAGGTTATTCGATCTCCCACTGGGATTGAAAACTGAGTGGAAGAGAACGTTATGGAGAAAAGAATTGGGAAGAAAGTGACCCAAGAGGGTAATAAAAACTACTACGCCAAGAACAGCTGTATCAAGAAATAACATTTTTATATGTGAGTATTCATGAACATGTAGGATCTTTAAAAATTATTTAAGGGCCCACAAGATAGCTCAGTGGTATAAGTACCTGCTTATGCAAACGCAGAGGCCAGGGTTCGATCATCTGCACCAGCCCTGCCCCCAGGTATGCTGAGCTGGCCACCAAGACTGGACCTGGTGGCTCACACCTGTAATCCCAGTGCTGGGGAGGCTGAAAACAGGAGGATCACTAGAAGGCGAGCTGCACAGTGAGACTCTATACCAAATATATTAAAAAGACTTTTTAAAGGAACATTTTAAATTTATATACAAAATAATGTAAAAGAATTAATCACACGTATTCACTTAGCTTTAAGAACTGGCAATTAAAGCTAGGCATAGTGGTGTTTGCCTGTAATCCCAGCACTTGGGAGGCTGAGGAAGGAGGATCGGTGTGAGTTCAAGACCAGCCTGGGCTACAAAAGTGAGCTCCAGGCCAGCCTGAATGGCATAGTGAAACCTTGTCTCAAAAAAAACAAAACAAAAAACAAAACAAAAAAAAAAAAAACTGTCGATTCATATCCAGGTTTAGCAACTGGCCAATGTTTGCTCATTGATGAAAACTTCTTTTAGTTAGATTGATTAGTTCATAAGATTCATCATGATGGTTAGCTCTTTCTATGTCTTCTTTCATGAAATATCTGTCCAAGAATTTGACCACGTGTTAGTTGGGTTTTCTTCTCTTTATCGAATTGTAAGTGTTCTTTGTGTATTCTGCATACAAGTGCTTTATCAATTATATAACCTTAAGTACTTTCTCCAGTCTATGGCTTGTCTTTTCATTTTATTCATATCTTTCAAAGTACAAAGCTTCTGAATATAATAAACATTAATTTTTCATAGTTTTCTTTTTTAGATAATATTTTCAAAAACTATCTAAGAACCTTTACCTAAAGCAACATCATAAAGAATTCCTCCTATACTTTCTTGTAAAAGTTTTTTTTTCTTCCTTTAGTGTTGGAGATTGAATTTAGAGTGCTATGTGTACTAGGCAAACATTCTACCACTGAGCTGCACTCTCAGTCCTCTTTCAGCAGTCGTGTTTTTAGCCTTCTCATTTGTAACCATGACCCTTCGCATACAGTAGCGAAAGTAATCTAAATCTCACTTTTGTTGACATATAGGTAAGCAGTTGTGCCATTTGCAAAGAATTCCATGGAGGTGTTTTGACACCTGGTCAAAATGCAAGGACTACAAATGCCGTAATAATCAATGTTTATTTCTAGGTTCAATATAATTCTACTGATTTGTCTCTTTATATGAATTCTACATGGTTTCAATTAATAACTTTATAGTAATTTTTGAAATTGTGTAATCAAACTTCTTTTTTTATACTCACTTCCACAGCACATAAACTAAATTGGAACAGTGCAGAGAAGATTTGTACAGCCCTGGGGCAAGGGTGACACACAAATTCATGAGTTCTATATTTAAATTTTTTTCTTCTGTTTTCCTTTTTCCCCTCTTTCTCTATTCTGAATTTCTTATAACTTTTTCTTTCTTTTTCCAATCTTACATGCATATATGCAGTAATCTGAAGAACTGAGTTGAAGACAACACTATGTAATACAGCAAATACATATCAATTCATATCATTTTGTTTACTAAACTTCTGCATAATTTCTGATTTTTGTTACTATTTTATATTCTCTTTAAAAATTTCTCTTCTTTTTTCTCCATCTTTAAGAATAAACATTTATTAATCCCTGCTTTTCCTTGTTCTTTCTTAACTTAATTTTAAAGGGTAAAAGCAAAATCAAATAGCATAAACAAAACCAGAGTAACAAATGATATATATGATATATAATTTCAAAAACAGAATAAAAATTGTTGTATTACATATTTTCATCATCAGATCTGTTGCTCAGATTAATAGAGATAAGTATGAAAGATTAAACAATTAAACATTAACTTTTGCTAAACTAATTTTTCCTTGTCCTTATATTTTCATTTTCTTTTCAAAGAAAATAATTTTTATTGGTACATTGTAGTTATATAAATAATTACTGCATTGATAACAGGGAATTTGTACCTGTGCATGGTATAACTTGATTATTTTTTTCCCATTCCTTTACCCTGCCTTCACCCCTCTTCCCTTCCTTATTTACAAAACCTTTTCTATTTCTTTCCTTCTTTTCTTAACTACCCTTGTTTTCTGAGAAATCCAAATCTAAACTAAATCTCAGATGTAATAATCTCCCGGCCCCTGGCTAATCACTATTGCTAGTATCTTTTCATTCAGAATAAGCCTGGGTTGTTTGTCTAAATTTACTCTATTTATTAATTCTGTATTGACAATGACTTCAAATGCTTTTCAGAAACTAAGGTAAGTTATAAAATATGAACAATGACAGTTCTGAAGGAAATCCCAGGAAAGAAAAATGATAGTGTTGCATGTTCTTAAGCTCTGTCTTGATCCCAACATTAGAAACCAAATCATAAAAGCTGTAACTATATAATAATAAGACTCCAAGTCCCTGAGAGGGGAAAGAACATTCGTACTACCTTTCCATTTTCCACAGTTCTGAGCTCTGAACCATCCCCGGAAAATAAAAAATGTGACAAGCCCAGTCAGATTGAATATCTATTTTAAAGTATTAATTAATTAAAGATTAAATATTTCAAAACAATATTCTAAAATTAAATTGTGAGTCCAACTAAAAGACCAGAATGTTGTGTATCATATGTACGAATCTGTGACCAATTCAGAGTACTCAGATAGTATTTGAATAGGTTAATATATATGAAAATACAACTAAGAGAAAGTTTTCATGATAGTAAAGAATTACTAAGAATAAAACATAACAAAGACTGGAATGAGAGATGCCTGAAAAATAGGTAGCTTAACCCCAAATGAGCTGTAGAATTTTATTTGGGGTGGCAAGAGCTCAGGAAAGGCAACAGGGACCAAAGACAGATCCAGGAGAGGTGATTGACAGGGGAGGTGAATGCAGAACATGAGATTTGAAATATAGGGTGTGCACCTTACACTCAGAAGCCTCAGGTTTAGAACCTGGGCTGCAAGGGAGCAGAGGCATACAGGGGTATCAGGGAGGCTGGCCACTGTCCTGCTCTGATCAAGGGACACACAGGCTTTGTCTCTAACCATGTTTCCTTCTTCCAAAGAATTTCTCCTTGGTTGGGAAGGTACAAGGACAGTGAGGAGGCAGCCCACACAAATCCATCACTCATCGCTAGAAATGAGTAGAAGGTGCCCTACCAACGTGAGTCACTGGGATCATCTTCCAACATAAGATTCCACATTTTTGTGATTGTTCTCTAGTCTGTACATTGGCATCCCTCCTGCCTGACCACAGGGTATCTCTGTACCAGCCTGGGAGTACCTAGACTGGTTCTCTTCTTCCTTTTTAGTATCTCTTGGGCATTTTCAAAACTTGCCTATGATGCTAGTGCTTTTCTAGCAACCACTATGAGTCAAAACAAGCAAACACATGTACTTCCTTGTTTTGACATCTTTATTCTAAGCTGTCTAACACAGAACTGATGTCACACTTGAACTCTGGAGACAGCCTTTGCTTAGGGGAGCTGTGTGGGTTCTGTCTATGATTCTGCAGTGCCAGCTTTCAGGACGCAGCCAATGTCATGTCACACATGCCCATAAGTGGCCTGCTGTCTAGTAAGTAGAGGGATCACTGCTTTCCTCCTCAGCCTCCCAGGACTCACAGAGTATAGCACAGGCTTTATGTTGCTAAGAAAGGCATGGACATCTTAGCACCAACCTCCGGGGACCTCTGGATACTTAAAGGCGATGCAGGACTTCAGCAAAGCCTACCAGGGAAGGAGTTAGGGCCAGAGACAGCCTTCAACCATTAGTGTCACTCTTAACTCTCTTAAAGAGTTTAAGTTAGGATAAAGTTAAGAAATTTTTGACTTAACAGCTTATGAACTATCAAGAGAAAGGGCACCTATAATCTCAGCACTGAAGAGGCTAAAAAATTCAGGAGTACTACAAGTCCTGCTTCGGCAACTTAGTGAGACCCTGTCTCAAAAATAAAAAGGGCATTGATGTTTCTTTTATTCTTTTTTTCAGGAGATGCTACTGTGGCCAGCTAACTATTTAGGGTGTGAGGCAAAAGTAATATTGAGCAACAGACTTGCTAGTGGTAGACAGTGAGCAAAGCCATTCATCAACTCCAGCCATGGCTAATGAAACTGTAAGTTGCCTGTAGGAAAATATGTCCTAAATGGTACACATCTTAGTTCTTTTTCTCTCTTAACCTCTGTACCATGCCTTTGCTTGTATAAATATGTACAAAACTACTCTAGCCCTTGCCTGGAAAATTAAATGGCTGTACTTTGAGTAAAATATGCTAGTGATAGGTAATCAGATAGATGACAGGAGAATGATCATAGTGAGGTCAAAGGCCAGAGGGCTGGCCCCTCTCTGATAAGCAGCCTCAGCCTGATGGCTTCCCCAGGGACAGAAAGAAACCAGCTAACAAGCGGGTCTAATATTGACTGAACCAAGGGCCGGTCAGAAAGCTCAGGGAACTAAAGTGTCTGCTTAGGCAGAGTGCAGTGGCCAGGGTTCGATCCCTGGCATGTTGTGCCTACCACACCCCCAGACAGTGATTGAGACTGGGCATGGTGATGTGTGCCTGTATCCCACTACTTGAGAGGCTGAAAACAGGAGAATCACTATAAGTCCAATCTACGTAGTGAGATCCTGTAGACCAGTGGTTCTCAACCTTTCTAATGCCATGACCCCGCAATATCGTTCCTCATGTTGTGGTGGGACCCCAAACTAAAAAACAATTTTGGTGGCTACTTCAAAACTATAATTTTGCTACAGTTATGATTCGGAATGTACATACCTGATATGCATTATGTATTCTCATTGCTACAAATCAAACATAATTTAAACATAGTGATTAATCACAAAACAATATTTAATTATATGCTGAGAAATATTTATTACTAATTCTAGTAAATGACATTTCACTATAGCATAGCATGGGTTTAAATATGTATTTTCTGATGGCTTTAGGCGACCCCTGTGTTCTGGTCATTCGACCCCCACCAGGGTTGTGACCCACAGGTTGAGAACCACTGTGTGTAGACACTATACTAAATCTATCTCTGTCTCTATCTATACCTATATCTAATCTATCTATATCTATATCTATATCTATATCTATATCTATATCTATATCTGTCTATCCAAATGACACACTTTCCCCAGAGATAGAGATCAATGTTTCTAGAAAGAAGGAAAAGGTAAATATGGAAAGAAGAGAAAGAAGTAAAGGGGAAAAAGAGACAGGAAGAAGGAAGGAAGGGCCTGGAAAGACAGTAGTTTCATTACCAAACTGAAGAATTGGAGAAAAGAAAGGCAATAGTAGAATCAAGGAACACTGAATGGAATCAGAACTCGGGGAGCAGAATGCAGCCTGTACTGTGGTACATAGGCTCAAAAACAGCCACTTGAAAGGGCAGGAGTAAAAAAAAAAAGAAAGAAAGAAAGGGCAGGAGTGCAGCCTAACGTGGTAAGGTTTTGTTCTGTTTTGCTTTTTATTTTTCTTTGCAGCACTGGGAATCGAATGTACTCTACCCCCAGCTACATGGCAACTTTGGAACAGAATTTGTCCGGAAGTTGAAAGTAAAAGAGTGTCTTAAAAACTTGTTGACAAGAATCTTGCTGTGTTGATTATTTTTTCTTTTGCTATGAATAAGAGCCAAGCTCTAGCTTATTTTAAGGTGAAAAGGCAAAACCAACAAAAACAAGTACAGCACCCCTAGGCAAGGAAATTAGACAAGAAAACACAAAGTCCTGGAAGGAGCAATATTTGTAAAGAGGCAGAATTCCTGGGGTGTGCAGAGGTGGCCTCCAACCACAGGCTGTGCCTGTAGGCCTGTCCTGCCATGCTCGGAATAGGGTGGTGAGAAATTGTGCAGAACCACAAATGACAAAGTGCTAGCTGAGTGGCAAGCAGTGTACTCGTGATTTCAACCCAATGGAAAGGAAAAGGAATGCTTTTTCAAAAAATTTATTTTTATTATTATTATTTTTACAATAGTTAATACATTGCATAATGTTGTCTTCATTGTAGTTGTTAAGAGTACAAAATGCAGGCATAACTTCTTGTCTAAACCTCATTAGTAGCTGGGAGTGGTAGCACACGCCTGTCATCCCAGCACTTGGAAAACTGAGGCAGGAGGTTTGTTGTGAGTTCGAGACCAGCCTGGGCTACAAAAGTGAGTTCAAGGTTAGCCTGAACTGCATAGCAAGACCCTGTCTCAAAAAGACAAAAGACAAAAAAAAAAAAAAAAAAAAAAACCTCAGTAGTACACATCTTTCTTTTCATTACACGAAGACAAAGTAGCTGTATATGTAGTCCAATATTCCATAACAGTAGTGGATCATCAACTTATCTGATATTATTGGGAACTATTGACTTGATCCTTTTCAACTCAGCATATTAATATGGCTTTTCTTTTTTATACCTTATGGTTAGGCTTTTCTGCTGGATGATTAAGACCAAGATAAAGCAAGACCTATGTTACAAAGAATACACAACTTTTGTATCTGGCAAGGTGAGTCAGGTCCCCTCAGGGTTTACAACACTGATTTGCAACACTTCTGTCAGTGTCAGCCATTTGGATGAAACATGGTCAATGCTTGACCATTTTGCTCTCTGTGGAATCCCGAGACAAGGTTTTCTCTCTAGGATTCTCCTTAGGCACACCATACATCATTGATCACTTTCCTTTGCGGCCCCATTATCTCCTTGAACAGGAAATTTGGGACTCCACTGCGTTATATGCTGTTATAGTACAGGTTCTTTTATGTCCTGTGTTCTCACTGACCTTGAAGGGCTAGAGCCAAAATATTAGCTATACTTATATCCCTTCTTTTTCTCTAATTGTTTGGACTGCCAACTTAAGTTGTTAACCCTCCAGAAGAGAAGCTTAATGATATTATTCCATATAACTTAGGCACTTGAGCTTAACATCATTATCTTTATGAATATTAAGCACCTTAGACATAAGGAATGCTTTGAATGGTAGGGTCATTTTCTGCTGTAGGCTAGGGTAAAGGGCACCTCCTATCCTCCATCACTCTTCGGATATAGAAAACCAAAGGATGTTCATGTTCATATAAAATGTCTACTCAGTGCAGAATCTAGGGATATGGACAGATGGAGCATCTTGAATTGTTTGCTGCCAAAATGAATGGTGAATGGTCTAACAGCAGAAGTCCATAGTCTTTGTGCTCTGGAGAGGCTGCAAGTCTCAGATGTAGAGGACAGCAGGTTTAGGGTCTCCTGAGTGTCTCTCCTTGGTTTGCAGGGGGACCTGCTTGTGGTGTGTCTTCCTGTGGCATTTGCTGTGCCTATTAACCTCTTCTTCTTATAAGAACATCAAGCACATAGGTTCGGGCCCAACCAAATTTCTTCATCTTGCTGGAAGGACCCTGTCTCCAAAAGAGTCACATTTTGAGACACTGGAGGTTGAAACTTCAACACATGAATTTGAATGGGGTGCATTTCAGCTCCTAACAGTTTTGTAACAAACCACTACAAACTTGGTACCCTGAGAGAAGGCAGAGAAAATCCAGGTAAAGAGTGCAAAAGATAAGGCAAATGGCAAAGATAAGGTTTTACTCATGCCAGCACACACCATTATGAGAGATAGTGGATGAGGCTCCAAAACAGGGACTGTGCCAGGTGGGCAAAAGTTTCTGTAAGGGCTTGAGAATGTAGGCAGAAGGTCTAGGTGGCAAACGGTCTCATGCATGTCTTTCTCCAGCTCATCCAGCACCTTGTAGAGCCTTCTGAAAGGGCCTGCATTATGTCCAAAGTCACGTTTAAAGAGATGACTTGATATGCCTGTTGGCCTCACAGAAGGGCTTCCAGTTGTAGGTGAGGTCTGTAGACATTAGCTCTTATGGCAGATGGGCCAAGGCTCATTGGGAGGAATGAATGGATCTTACATCAGAGGTTTGTATCGATCTGGTGTACTTTTGGCCATTATTGTCATATTGTCTTTGCATGAGCTGGGCAGGCTTGCTTTACCCAGGCAGAATGGCTTCTAATACTTTTACCACGTATTACTTTTATTTTGTTTTTGTGCTGAAAATCCAACTCTGGACTTCAAATACACTGGGTCACTCACTGCACCCGGGGGGCGGGCTCTGCATGGCACATTTCTATGTAGATTTCTGAAGCTCCCGTTTATTACCTTTAACAGTGATATAGAATTTCATTAAATGATAAACCAGAGTTAACGAGTCCATTTCCCTGTTGAGGGAAACCTGGTTTGTTGCTAGTTTTTCTGCTGTTGTCAGCCATGCTGCATGGACAATGGACAGCTGTACACTTCTCAGTTGGCTCACAGAGGCTGGCTTCTCTGATGCAGACTCCTAGGTGTGGAAATACTGGGTTGTAGGCAATACTCATCCCTAGCCTTAAAGGTGCCACCAAAGGCCTTTCCAAAGTGACAGTGCCGATTTATAGTCCTACCACTAGTGCACAACAGTGGTCACTGTTCTACAAATTCAGCAGTACCCGACATTGTCAGTTGTTCGAATATTTGTCAGTCTGTCAAGAATAAATCCACACTTGTGGCTTTAACATTTCTCCAAGTGTTAGTAAGATTTCACATCTTTGCGTGGATTTATTGGCTCTTTATACTTCCCCTGTGAACTCCTTGTTCCTAGTACTGGGAACTCAGAACTCCTACACGCTAGGCAAATGTACTACCACTGAGCTACATCCCACTTTTTAAAATTTATTTTGAGATGACTCCTTGCTAAATTGCCCATGCCAGTCTCAGATTTGTAGTCCTGCCTCAGCTTTCCAAGTAGTTGTGTTTCATTTTAAGGTTTCTCCCTTAACTTTATTGCTGGCTCTGTTTCATAGTTTGTTTGTTTTTTTCTCAATTTTATGTCTGTTTAGCCCGTGTTTGCAATGCACACTGATTCCACTCCGTGTGGGGAGTATCCTTGCACATGACATGTCTCAATTCTCCTCTTCTCTTCTTTTCCTCTTCCTTTCCTTCAGGTCCTGACCCTCTTCTCCTTTGAGAACAACCTAGCTCTAAACTTCCAATCATCTGTCTCTTATTTTGCTCTTTCTGTATACTTTAGGTTTCTAATATAAGAAAAAACACATGATATTTAGGCTTGTGTGTCTGAGTTATTTCGCTTAATATTAGTCTCAAGGTGTGTCCATTCTCATACAACCTGAGACCATACTGACAAGTGAAATAAACCAGATGCAAATGTGTACACTTCATATTGTCTCCGTAGGGTGAGAAGCTGAAAGAGCAAATAATTTCCAAACTGTACAGTAATAGTAAAATGGGAAGAAACTTCTAAAGGAAAGAAAAACTGGATTGGGGAATGGAGAAAAGAAGGAAGGGAAAAGCAGAAGAAAATATACATATATATGTATATATATTATGTATATATATATATATATATATATATATATATATTAAAGATAGCTATGAAGATAGTTATACTACCAATTTCTCTTAGTTCATTGAAACAATAGGTTAGTGCCAGTATTTCTTGGACAAATATGTTCTGATATCTCTTGTGATATCTTGGATAACTAATTTAAAGATAACAATATGCACTATATTAACCATTGTTACTCTCCTATCATGTTGTTGTGGAGTTTTTGGTTTTTTTCTTTAAAATAATTTTTTTAAAAAAGATACATCTGTTTTCCTAAATATGACTCAGGTTTGGCCTCCTTTATGCCAGAGTAAAAGTTTTGTCTTTGTGTAGCTTAATTTTATCAATATTTCTTCTTGTATTTTCCTTTTCTTTTTTGGAGGGAGCACCAGGAATTGAACTCAAGACCGCATGCTTGCCAGGCAGGCACCATGTTGCTGAGCTACACTCCAGTCCTAGCCTCTTGTATGTTATAATACCTTAAAAAAGCCTTCCAGGATGTAAAGCCTTAAAGGCACTCTCCTATTTTTGAAATAATTTTTACTTTTTTCATTTAGATCTTAATCTCTTTCAGAATGGTTTCTTGGCACCAACCTAATTTATTTTCTTCTACATGAATAACCAGTTGTCTCAGCACCACTTATTGCTTAAAAATGTATTTCCAGTATCACTTGTCATTTATTAATTCAAAAATATTTTCCCATTACTTTATTGCCGCCTCTGTCATTTATCGAGGAGCTGGCATGAGCTGATTCTGTGCCTTCTCTTCTGCTTCACGATCTGTTCACCTGTCCCTACAATGGCTATGGTTGTGGCATTTTATTAAATCTTTATTATCTCTTAAAGCAAACCCTTCTGCCTCATTCTTCTGAATGTTACCTACCTCTCGCTCTTTGATTCTTCCCCTTATAAATACATGTTAAGTTTGGCTTGTCAAGTCCCAGACAAGGGAAAACTCCAGAGGGATTTTAAAAAATTAATTAAGGGAAATGTATTGATTAAATAAGGAGAAAGTGACCTCTTTCCAATACTATTTGCTATGCCATCTTGCTTTTTACTAGCTTACTCTTTTATTTTTTTAAATTTATTTTTAATTTATGTACTTGGTATAGGATTTGGCTATGCAGCTGGGACTCACAGTGATCCTCCTGTCTCAGCCTCTCCTGCTCTGGGGTTACACATGTGCACCACCACACCTGGTGTTGGTGGCTGGCTCAGCATGGGGTTGGCATGTGGAACTAGGGATCGAACCCAGATTCCTGCATTTGTCAAGCAGGTGCTTAGACCACTGAGCTCTTTCCCAGCCTGGTTATCCTTTTATTAACATGACCATTTTTTTCTGAATTTTTAAGGGTGAACACATTCAGAGTTCAGAAACTTTCAGATTTAAATGAAGATGAAAGGCAGTATGATCCGCATATATTTGTGTGTGTATGCATGTGTACAAATTACATATTTTCAGTAGGAGCACTGTTTATATCTTGTTGCTCATTTCGGTGGACCAAGGCCTCAGACGTGGTGCTACCTGGTAGAAATTCTGCAGCAATAACAAGGTTTTTATTTTGTACACTAGTGTGATTCCCACAAGCCACCTGTGGCTACAGAATATTTGAATGCGGACACTATGACTAAAGAAGGAAATTTCAAATTTTATTTAATTATAATAAATGTAAATAGAAATAGAAATAGCAGGTGGCTGCCACATGACACAAGATAGCGCTAGAATTTTCCAGTAACGGTTCATGGTAGGTACTTACATCCCCAAAGTATCTTTTGTTCATCTTAATATTTAACTGATGATTTGGCAGACAACACAATTCTAGGTCCAAAAAAATCACTTTGCCCTAAAATTGGGATAGGATTGCTTCATATTGCCTTAGCTTGTGGTGTTGCCTTTGAGAAATACGGGCTATTACCATTCCTGAGCTTTTAATTGTTAACAGCTTCTGTCCTCAGAAAGTTTTCAAGAGTTCATCTTTGGCCCAAGTATTCTTGTACTTTCTTGCATTAATTGTACATTTATTTTCATGAGCACTTGATGGGCCCCAATGAGCTGAAGATTCATATCCTTCATTTCTGAGAAAATTTATTGAGTGTTTTTATTGGTAATTTTTCCCTAGGGTACTGGAGATCAAACCCAAGCCTTTGCCCCCACGAATCAAGCCCTCTACTGCTGAGCTACATCCTCTGCTTAAGGGTTCCCCAGCGCCCACTTTTGTTCCCTGTTCTCTCTCTCTAGGGTTGTTGCTATTCAGTTGGTACACATCCTGTACTGATTTAAAATTGGTCTTACATTTTCTTCCCTTTACATCTGTTTCTCTTTGCTCCACTTCCTGAGAAATTCCTTGGCTATATTTTCTAAATCTTCTATTAAGTTTTTAATTTCTGTTCTCATATTTTCTAATTTCTAAAGGTGGTTTGTTTCCCCAAAGGCTCCCTCTTTATAACATCCTGTTCTCATGCAGTGTTGCAAAATCTGCATTACCTAAGAATATTCAGGAGATATCACTTACATTTTTTTTTTCTACCTGCATTGTGTCTGTTTTCTGCAAGCTGCACCTTTCTGTTTATTTGCTTCAGTAGCTATCTTTGAGGTTTTCCTCACCAACCAGTAGTCCTTGATTGTCAACTCATATGTCAGGTTTGAGGACAAAATATTCTTAGAAAGCTTCAGGCAGGTGCTGAAGATCTATCAACAACTGACATCACCATAAGATCACCTGGCTGAGCCATCTGGTAGAAAAGCCTAACTTGCTTGCATTTTTCAAGTATTTCCTTACCTGGCAAGAGTCTTCACTGAAGGCTTTCCCAGGCTCCTGCTAGGAAAATACTGGCCTGGCTGCTGTCCTCTGCTATTCCAGGAAAGAAAAATGCCAGGTGCTTCAACATCCAGCACACATGAAGCAATACGTGCTCACCCCATTCCTTCTCCTAGGTAGTGTATCTGACTGATATTTTAAAGCACTCTTTAAGATAATTATCTTTTGCTTAGCAATGTCTTTTTAACCATCAATTTTGAGGATTCTGGACTTACCAATTTGGGGTCTTTGAGACATTCATTCTGTGGTATAATTATAGCAGGTTGTACCTCTATTTTCTCCAGTGCAAGCTTAGAATTTAGCTTTTTGGCTCTGCCTACCTCCTTCACCAGCCATTTATTAAATTTCTAAGTTTTCTTGCTGTCATCTTCTCCCCTATAATACCTGTTCCTGTGAGTTTGCTTCTTTCTTTTTAAAATTCTTTTGCTGTTATTTTTATGAGGCTTTTTAGAGGTAGGAAAAAAAAAAAAAAAAAACACATTTGTTTCACATCCTTTTGTAATTCTAGAAGGTAAAGTAGTCTTCTTTCCTCCTCCTCGCTCCAAAAATGGTTGGTCTAAAGCCTAGTGCCTTTAACTGTACAAACACTTATCGAACATTTACTGTGGGTCAAGTCTGCACTTGTCACTAGCCAGTACCACACAAATGAATAGAGGTAGAGTAGAGATTTGCAGAATTAATTGCATGCAACAAGCTGAGAGCTCTGAGGTGAGGCCTATGGGCTGCCCTCCTGCGGTCCCCTAGCTTCTGAGGCAGCACTCAATTTTTGCCTGCGGTGCTCATGGTGACACGTCTGAGGCAGCAGTCTGTCTCAGGTTCTGAGCCTGTAAGGATCAGGCACATTTGACCTAATTCCTGCTAGTACTTTGCTCTGACTAAGCTCTCAAATAGGGAAGAGTGGACTTTGGATTCTCACTCACCAAAAATATTTCCCATATCATCAAATGAAAGAAAAGAACAAAAGCAAAACATATTAAATGTAAGTCTATTGAATCACCTCCATTAGTCATCCTGCTCATTTTTATGTTTAACTCTACAAAGTTGGCCTAGGTTGGCCCTAGCCAGGGCAACCTCTGTAATACAAAATACCCACCACATGTAATTCACATAAAATACTGACAATTGGCTGTTTAAATGGCATACTCAATATGACATAAAGCATAAACCTGGAACTACAACTTTGGCTATGGATAACAGGCCATCTGAAAGAGAAGGCATGTTTTTTGTAAAGTTCATTTTACATATTTTATTGTATGTCTAGTGCTATTGTAAGCAGGTGTCTCCATCAATTTCTGTAACAATGGTATAAAAGAAGTACAACAAGTACCCTCATTTTAAATACAAAGCCACAGGACCAGAATGGGTCTGCTCAAAGTCAGTGCCTTGGGGTTTCACAATGACCTACGTTCTTAGCAGTTGAGCTCCAGAGCCTAGAAGGGTGTAGGCTCTGGTATGCATTATTGTAAGCCAGTGGTTCTCATTGAGGGAAAATTTTGTCTTCTGTCTTCCTGGGATCCTTCAGCAATGTATGAAGACAATTTTGATTGTCACAGTCTGTGAAGGGAATGCTACTGACAGAAAGTGACTAGATTTCAGAAATGCTCCTAAATGCCCAACAATGCCCAAGTCCATCTCACACACCAAAGAAATGTCTCGGCCCAAGGCCACTAATGTGGAAAGTATACATGCATGCTCGCAAGTGTTGGCATGTTAGTTGATAGGTTTTCGGCAGTGTTGCAGCAGAGAAACAGGCAGAAGGAAAAAAGGAAAAGGGCTTTATTTTCTTGGAGGGCACGAAGAGAATTCGGGGAAGATAAGGAATTCTCTGAATCAGAACAAAGGGAGGCTAAGGCCTTTATAGCCTTTTGCCAGTGGTGGGGTTTGAGGAGGATGTTTAGATTTACCTGAGGAGCTGATTGGGGCCTTCCTGGAGGTGGTGGGACAGGTGGAAGGAAATTGCACCCTGGGCTGAGTTGGAAAAGAAGCGGGAGGTGGTCTTTGGGAAGATAAGCTGTTGTTTTAAGGGCTTCAGCCATATTAGATGACCACCATAATGATTCAGCAATTCATACTAGAGCCAGAACCTATCATTAGTCTCTGAATTTCCTCATTCAATTTGGCAAGCCTTTCTTCCAGGCATATGCTAGGATTTGTATCTCTTGGACTTGGTTTAGCTATATTTCTTGCTTTTGCCAATGTAGTGTCACTCACTGAAAGAGCTGTGTATCACTTTTAAACAAAAACTAAAAGTTAGTTCCTGATGCTACAGTCTCTTCTTCCTCTTCCTCTTCTTCTTTCTTTTTCTTCCTCTTCTTCCTCTTCCTCCTCTTCTACCCCTGCACCACTTTCTCCTCCATCCTCTTCCTTGCTCTCTTCTTCTTCCTTTCCCTCTTCCTCCTTTTTCTCCTCTCTCTCTCTCTCTCTCTCTCTCTCTCTCTCTCTCTCTCTCTCTCTCTCTCTCTCTCTCGGAAATCCTAGAAATGTAGAGATGGAACTCCCCCCAGCCTATATCTTTCAATGACCCATACCGGTAAGTGGTCTGAGCCATAAACACTCTTTGTCATTTTAACCCCTGAGCTTTGGGATTAAAGAATAATTAAGACTCCAGTGACTGACAAGGAGGTCATTCTAATGTAAGCAACTACGTCCTTGACTCAGGAGTCTGGTGAAGGTCCTGCCACTCCATTCCAAGTTCCTCCTGGTGGTGAATGAGGTTTTCTGCCTCCACACAGTGAGGCCTGTGAAAGATCACTGTGTCTATGTTAAATGTTCTGCTTTGCCACTAAACTAAATATATCTAGATTCCATAGTGGACCCAGTTCTTTTTTATATAATAGAAAGTCTCCAACATAAGATGGACAGTACTTACTGCTATAACAATCACACAACTCAATCTTCCCAGTTAATATACATGGTTACTAGTTCCACGATACTTTAAACAACTCTGGTGAGATCAGAATTATTAACATCATAATACCTGGGATTATATGAACCTTCAATTCCAGGAGGCTGGGACAGGCTTTAGTCATAGTATTCAACTTTATTCATAGGTGTTCTCAATGCTTAGAAAATCAAAGTGTCCTAATTCGACTTTATAATTTGTAGACTTCACATCAAATCTATCTACCTAGTGATGAGCTGAAATTTCATTCAAAGCTGGCTCAGTATGGATGGTTATGCATGAATTAATGGCAACTGAACAATATAGATTGATACATAACCCACTTAATTTTTCATTGTTTCAATTAATAAAAAATCTGGATTCTTATGAAAACATATCTCATATTAAAGAATTGGAGAGAAGCAGATTAATCTGCAGGCATTTGTGGAATACATAAAATGCCAGTCTCCTCTATGCTCCCTGCCTCTATAAAGTTCTGTCTTCTATTCTAGTTCAATATTCCTTGCTATATCTTCTTCTCACATCCAAATTTAAAAAAAAAAATCTTCCTTATTGTTAAATTTGTTTCTTCTGTGAAACTTTCCAAGTCGATACTCCCCTCTTGCTTGCTTATCATTTGTAAATTGGGCCATGTATTTTAGCACTGCACTATATGTTCTTGAATTGCAAATAACATCATCATAAGTTCATTCATTCAATGGGTTGCATATTTATATCCAGAGTTAACTCAGAATTATAAAGGTGCTAATCTACTGGTCTGATAGAGCTAATGGGTATGGAAGTACAGTTGCATTAATGTGTACATATGAAGGTGGAATGTAGTGTGGCAGTGTGAATTTATGTGTTCTCCAAGAGCAGTTTTTTCGGTTCAAGGTGGGTTTAGCACAAAAGTGATGAGACTCACAGAGTAGGCTTATAAAGCCAACTAAAATCCAGAATCCAGAAAACAAGATTAATGAGTGATTAGTGCTGAAAGGTATCAGCAATCATCAAAAGATGGTCAAAAGTTAGAGGTAAATTGCTGTACTCTTTCCAGTTACCCTGATTGCATGAAACATTACTGCCAAGTTTAGTGATTTCAAGAAAAAAACTTTAATTTTGTTCATGGATATGTGTTTTGGTCCTGGTTCACTGGGGACAGTTTGTCTCTGATCTACTTGGCAAGGTATGGAGGTTTCAAAAGCTGGGAACTGATGTCCCCCTTACCTGCTTGCGTTGGCTTCCTTTTGCCAAATAACAAATTCTCACAAATATAGTGGCTTGAACAGTGCTTATTTATACCACAAAGCCTGTGAGTCAAATGCAAGCCACACGGCTTAGCTAGATTGTGTGCTTAGGATCTCTTAAGGCTATAGTTAGGGTGTTGGTGGGGCTGCATTCTCATCTGCAGACTTGCTTGGGGGATGTCTACTTCTAAGCTTATTTAGGTGTCTGGCAGAATTTCTGCTATAAGGCTCAAAGGATTGTCAGCTGGTTGTGTCCCCAGCTCTTATCCACAATAAAAGCAGCAGAACAGACTCCACTTCTCAGGAGCAGGGGCATTTCTCACATTAGAAGAAAAGCATGTGGGAATGGGAGAGAAGCTGCTTTAGAGAACACAACCTGCCACTCAGCTTTCTGGCTACAATAATTTATCACTTAAGCATGATAAGTGTATTTGTTTCCTCTCCCTCAGTCACAGATTTGCTTATTGTTTTGGTTTATTTCTTGAGGTCTGCCCAAAGCTTCATGCATCCTAACTTTTGGAAGTTACTGGATCATGGTCACGTGATACTGGATCAGTCCACTGACTGGTTTAGTATAATCCTGGGTATGAGTGATGGATTTACTAAAAACAGAAGACCCATCCTGGGTATGGGTGGCCCCCAGGCTTATAGCCTGAATGAAATGAAAAGGGAAAGATGGAAGAAGTCTTGCTGCTTTTGCCTGCCATGTCATAAACTACTGTGGTCTACCATGCCCTTGCCTTGAGGCATGAAGCCCTGCCTTGGAACCAGCTAGGGACTGAAACCTCTGTAGAGTAAACCTCAGCTCCATTAACTTGTAGGCGTTGGGTATTTTGTCCCAGCAATGAGAAAGTAACCTAGACTTTCACTCCTAAGAAAGTGAATGGAGGTGAGTGGGAATCCTTCTAAGACAACTGGGGAGACAACATTTTCTAAAACAGGATTTTTTATCTGAGCTGAATTTTGGGATGGAAATTGGTTGGTGCTATCTAAGACTTTGTTAAGTAAATAATATTCACATTAGCATCAGATTTTATAAGGTCTGGTATTGCTTTCTGCTTTATTTGTGTCTGTTTTAACTCCTTGGAAAAGCTATAAAGTTTCAGAAAATAGAGACATTGGATTTTATGCTTTCTGTGTTCCTTAGTAATGTTACTCCCAAGAGAAGGGCTCAGCTCATTCTTATGAAATACATAAATTTCTCAATTCCCATGAGGCTTCTGTGTGCAAATTACTGTCAATTCTTGGAAAAGCTTCACTGGAAAAGGCTTCTGTTTATCAGCTCCACTGTCACAACAACCCTTTGCACTGAGAAGCATAGTGTGAATCTGAGAAAGGAGCTGGGTGTTTGGTGAATGTCTTCTTTTGAGGATCCTATATCTACAGAGAGTGGAAGGAAGAGGAAAGACAAGCATGCCCAGGCAACTGGCTGTCCTCACAGAATGCTGTGACAGCTCCTGAGAAGGTCTGTGTCATGGCTTGGGGTTTTTTCAAAGGGAGCAATACAATATAGGATGAATTTTATAAATTATTTTATAATCAACCATCCAAAGAATCACATACAAAGAAAGTGCAGGAAATCACACTAAAGCCCCATGATGGAGCTGAAGGTCTGGATCCTAATATCCTGCATGAGTCCAGCTGAAAACCTAGAGCTCATAACAATGTCCCCACAAGTCAGACTGGACTTAGGGTCCATGACAGTGTCTCAGGCAGGCTCACTTCACAGATCTGTGCTGGGAAGGCCCAAAAGTCTGTGGTGGAAGCTAGAAAGTCTGTGCCAGCAGGATGAAGGATCTGTGCTAGCAGGCTGAGGTATCTGAGCTGGAGCCAGGAAGCAACACTCAGAGTAAGAACCAGAGCGCCCCTGAAAAGTACCATAGCCATCCTCAGCGACAGTGAGGTTCCAAGATTATTTAGCAATGATTAAATTTGAGTTCTCATCAGGAAATCCAATGTGACAAGCTTTGCTAGGAGCCTGAGCGGTGCACCATTTCCTCCAGAACTGGGAGGCGATGCTCAAGATGCGAACCAGAGCTCCTCCAAAGCGAACCTTAGCCACTCTCAGTGACAATGAGGTCTTGAGCTCCCCCTCCGGTGAGAACAACCAAATTCATCAGGAAAACGAGCTTGACAATGTCACCCAGCAGAATGGCACAAGAGAACCAGCAGCTTCCAACAGCTTCAACACCTTCTCCAGTTCTGCCTCGTGTGATGCTGGCAACAATCCTCAGGGGGCCTCCTGAGGATCACTTGTTACCCAGCACCACACTAGTTCAGTTCCCCTGGGTGTAACAAGTTGACCACCGGTTAGCAATCTGCCAGTCTCCTCTTAGGGACCATCTCTAAGGGCATCATCGACTGTCTTTGACTCCCACCATCACTCTCCCACCACCACTCCAGAAGTATTTTCTAGTTTGAGGAGCAAAACTGGAGAAGTGCCTAAAGGAATTATCCTATTTCTCCACTGTACCAAAACATCTCAAAAAGGAATGCTTTGATTCTGAACAATCTTTGAAACATTTGCTTAAATTAATGTTAGTCCTTAACCAAGCTTTGATGAAAAGATTCACCCCATTGCATCCTCTCTTTCCATTTGTGCTATTTGTTCTCTAAATGCATGTCTCCTTTAAATCATTACAAGATACGCTCATGTGCCTAACTCTAGGCCCTCTTCCTTCTTTCTCTGAAAGCATACAATGTGGTTAAGAAAAGAAACTGAATTTTATTCAAGTAGAAATGAGAATGACTGAAAATTGCTCAAAGCTCAATTCTCAATTTTGGGAGAATCTGAGTGTCATCTGGGCAGCTTAGTAAAAACTGCAGCTGTACCCTGAAAGGTAATTATGGATGTGAAGGAGCCAAAAAGTATGCTTTTTTGAGACAAGATCTTCTCATGTAGTCTGACTGGCCTCAAACTCAAGATGTTAGGACCAAGCAGATAGCTTGATGGTCGAAGTGCCTGCCTGGGCAAGCACAAGGACCCAGGTTCCATCCTCAGTACTGCATGCCATGCTGGCCTCCATGCTGTGCCAGCTACCAAAACCAGGCATAGTGGCACATGCCTGTAATCCAAGACTGTGGGGAGGCTGATGACACAGGAGAATAACTATGAGTCTGAGCTGCATAGTGAGACTCTGTACCAAATATATAAATAAACTGTAAAACAACATTGAAAAAAACCTTAGAATGCTTCCACCTCAGACTCCCCAAATGTTGGGAATATAGGTGTGTGCCGCCACACCCAGTTTAAGAATGAGTATTCTTAGTAAATGCTGACCTAGAAGTGACCTCTGCATTTTCCCAGAGCAGGTGAAATTTTGGTGGCAGTGGCTCCCTTTCCCCACTTGACATGCCTTTTGCCTCTGAGAAGAGAACAAAGCAAAGAGTAGAACCAATTGATGAGGAGTTTTCTGAGTTTGACATCTATGTTTTAATTAATTATATCTGCTACAATTCCCAGTCAGTCACAGGCTCCCCTTAAGATTAGATTTTTCTCCTGAAACCGAGGGAGGCATCTGCTTCTGAGCTCTAATTTCATGAGCTCTCTTCCCTGTGGAAACTACTGATTAAACCCAATTCCCAACTCAAATCAAAACATGGCATTGGGGATTGAAGCAAAAACTAGAGAGGATCCCAAAATTTGCTCATTTTCTTTCCTCCCAGGGTTCATAGCACCACTGTGGCTTTGCTAATATCACCCTTTCTTGACTCATCTTGTTTTCTGGGTAATTTGGGCCACTTCAGAGTTAGTTGAGGGAGCTGGGGATGTAACTCAAAGCTAAAGTGCTTGCCTAGAACACACCAGGCCCAGGTTCTTGAAAAAACCTCTGAGGGCTGAAAATGCCTTCTGGAATCTCTCCAGCCAATAGTTTCTGTGTCATCAGCTGGAGACCTTGAGTCCTCCTCCTGGAGAAATCTGGCTGCACAGACCACATGAATCTGCTTGTCCCCTGTGCATCCTGTTATAACAATGTCTTCTCCATGCATTCGTCCATTGTGCCAGTCATTCAAAGGTCCAAGCAAGGAAAGCTGAAAGAGTAGGTAAGCCTTTGATCTACAATTTATAATAACCCCCTCTATCAAGGTAGATGGTGTGATTAGGGATCCATTCCATTTTTTATGGATAAATATGGGGGACTAATGAGAATAGGAATCTAAGTTGAAGAATTTCATGCTTCCATTTACTATGCAGGTTATTATCACAATATGGATGTAAAGTATCAGTTCTATCATGATGATGAAACAAAGACTCAGGTGCAGGAATTTGCTCTGTGTTATACAACCTGCCTATTGTCTTCCAATTCAGAATTCTTTCTACTGTAGCAACAAGCAAGCTGAGAGAAGCCACTAATTGGCACACGTTCCTGGTCATGTTCATTAAAGTATTTCTGGTTATCTATGTGTTGAAGATAGCTTTCAGTTCTTTGGTGAAAAGTTTCTTCACATTCCAATTTAGATGAAAGATACTAATCATTACCAGTTATAAAAACTCAGGGGCCCAGCAGGATGGTTCAGTGGTCTAAAGCGCCTGCTTAGGAAAGCTTGGGTGGCATCAGGGACTGCGGTTCGATCCCCAGCACCCCATGCTGCATCAGCCCTCCCGTCAGGGCAGGCTGAGCCGGCCATGAAAATAAATAAATAAACAAAAAAAAGTTCTGAAACAAGAAAAAATAAATAAATTAAAATTTAAAAAACTCAGGATTTAAGAGTCTTTGTAGATCATCTCTTCCAACTATTCGTTTCCTAGGTCTGCAGCATGAGGCCAGGAGGGCCTTGGTTCACATGGCTGCATGGGAGAGGCATAGATGCTGCAATCCAGGGAAACTGAGTCCCAGCCAAAGGCTACTGTACTCTCCTGAACCTCTGAAAAATGCATCGCAGCATTGACTCCAGTATATTTAGAAAGTTTTGTTACAACCATTCCTAAACTCTCTGGACTTTTCATCTGCCACACTTTCCTCCTTAGTCCTGGCACATGTTGCAGCAGTGGCGGGAATGGTATTATAGGAAAAATGGTCTAAAAATACTTAAAGTTTTCCTAAGATGATGGCCTACATGTGAATCTCTTGAGACTTACTTCTCAACACAATAAACTAGTGGAAATATAAGACTTGGTGTAATGTTATGATTAGTTCAAAAGCTATACCCAGTGAGAGCTGGAGAGCACCAAGTAGGCAAGAACAACATAGAAAATGTAATCCCAGGCAGCCTTCTCACTCAAGGTCATGAAGCAATAGCACAGGCAAGGCCAGAAGTATGTCAGAAATGCAAAAATCTGGGACACATGCCAGATTTACAGAATTAAATCTTCATTTTCATGAGACCCTCAGGGGACTTACAACAGGTAATGTTTGAGAAGTGTGGCTATGCAGTATTTCTCTGCTCATCAATGTCTATGGAAGAGAACAAGTTGGGATTCCATTGCTGTTTGCATGGTCCTGCATCATTTTAAACTTTCTGAGCATCCATTTCCCAAAGTATGAGCTGATCTTGTGGTTAACAGGCTGTTTTAATGAGTGCTAGCAGAGAGACTTTTTTCTAGTCCAAATTGTGTAGGACGGTTGGATGTGTGTGGAGTGGCATGAATACCACAGTTTTGTATGCTTAATGAATTCTATTAATAAAAGCTTGAATCACAGTTGTTATTCCCAGTGATGTCTTTTCTCTAGGGAGAAACTGTACGCATTGTGCAATTTATTGAATTGAGCAGCTAAGCCTAATTTTTCCTTCTGAGAAAATCCTGAGAGTCAAATCTGCGTTGGCTTCACCAAGAATCCTGATTCAAGTTTCAAAATCAAATTGATTGCCTCTGAAAGGCAGCTTCTGCCTTTTCTGTGTCCTCCTTACATTACTTTACTTCCTCCCTACCTGAGGCTTCTTTACCCTATAGGCTTTGGACTCCACCTTTAAAATCCTGATTCATATTATTGGTTGCAAAGTAAATACTAAGGTAGTGGCAAAGTCAACATATTCTTTGAAAGGCAATTAATCTTGATGTTGAATGAAATCAGATGCCGACAATATCCACATGATTGTTACAACTTTATTGTACAATAGGGCTTACAAGAATGCTTTTCTTCAGGTAGCAGCATGATTTCCTCATCACAGAAGTTGTTCTGGATGAGGAATGACATCAGTGTTTGACAAAGATCAAGGAATATATGGTTTTATAAGTTAATAACTAGTTTCAAAGCTACTCTGACCTCTGATCCATGCTAACAAGGAGAGATGATAGTCACTAATACTGCTAGTAAAATGTCAACCTGTGGATTAAACATTTGCCAGAATCCCTGCTAAGAACCTCTGATAAAAGTAGATGTAGTTTGGCTGTGTGTCCTTGTAGCGCTCTGGAACATCAGAGAGAAAGCTGCTGGACCCCACATATCCACACATCTTTGTCTCTGGAGAAGCAGATTTCTCTGCGCTGGAAGGGTGGCTAGACGGCATTCTACCGTCTCCTCAATTTCGCACCCCTAGGTAGTGTGATCTGTGTTAGGAAGCAGTTAAGCAGAGCGAACCTTTCTAAAGATGTTGAGGCTATTTTTTTCCTTGCTTGGGTCCTTCCCTGACCCAAAGGAAAAGCGCAAGAATTTCTTTCTTAATCCTTTATCACTCCCATGCCTGATGTAGTGTTTTAGAAACAGTGGTTATTCAGTATGTACTTTAAAATGAATAAAGTATTATTTCCATTGTGCTACAACTATACATTGTACAATCACCTACCTGAATGCTTACTATATTGAATTAAGTATCTTAAGTGTGTACCTTCCTTTTGGTGCTGTCTTCTAAAAGGCTTTTGTGTCAGGTTCATTATTGTTTCTCCATTACTTGGCACAGAACCCAAGGATTGTAGTTTCAACTCATGTTTTTTTTCTGGGAAAGTGACAGCGAAAGAACTCAGCTTAGAAATACCTTAATGACAGCTCTAATGTGCTGTACTTTAACAATGTAAATGCAATAAGACATCACTCAACTAAAGGAATACAATTCAGAATTTTCCCATAAAAGGAAAATTAGGAAATTAAGCACTTTGAGCTATAAGTAACTGAAGAACGAGGTTCCAGATTTTACAGTGATTCTGCAAAAGCCTTTATTAATATTTTCTGTGCTCACTGAAAGAAAATAAACAGCTGAATACATACAAAATAAGAAAATAGCAATGATGCACTGCACATCTTTAATTAGAAGTAATGGTGCTGTGTAATTAATTCAATTTACTATGCCTTCTTCAGTAGAAACATCAGCCCTTCCCTGCAGCGTCCATGAGCTGCTGTTAATGTATCCTGATCTGCAGCAAATAGGGTGCCTTCACTTTCTGACAGTGGCTTTGTGCCATTCCTATACTCGGCTGCTTCTGATCCAAGGAGCTGCTGCTGGCTCTCCTGTCTTGCATGGAATGGTTCCCACATGACCTGAATATTGGGGGTAACTTTGATTTTCTTTCAGAGCTCCAATGCAGAAGACTCTTCTCAAGCTCTTCTCCCAAGACCCATGACTATGCAGCTCCAATTCCTCTGTCCCTGCTGACTTCAAGCCCAACCACAAAGATCATACACAACTATGCCTCAGATCTTGGCTCCGTCTTCCAAATAAACTAAAATGTTTACCGACTTCCAGCCTTATTTCCCTTCAGTATAATTAGCACCAAATAAATGTCTGTCTTTATTGTCTAGAGCTAATTCCTAGTCTACAAGTTATAAATCATCTCAACTTTACCGGCCCCTCTTTTGTAATATTTCAATGTGAGCTATGAACCAACCCCCCTATTAAATTAAATGAGTATATATTGGGTGTGGTAAGTAAAGATAATAGCTCCCATGGTATAGCATGCAAAGGGATGTGTTTAGTTGCACTATACTTCAAAAATGAAAAATGTGGCTTTTTTCACCTCAAAAAGGGATTCAAGAAGGATAAGAAAAGAACATTATGACAGGGAAAAATAGCTGAGCCAGGCATAAGACAGAATCCATATTTAAAAAATTAAAATTAGTTGTAATTGACTTGATGTGAAACAAACACAGGTGTGCTTTGTTTCTTATTAGCATGACCTTCTGCCTCCAACTGAAGAAAGAATAGTCTGGAGGTCTGACCTTTGGCAGAAGAGATGCAAAACTGGTAGAACACCACTTTTCTTTGAGAAAGCCATTCTCTGTTCTACATCCAAAACAGCAAACCTGGAGCCTGTACTGAGAGGTCCAAGGCCGTTGTTGCTGCCGTGGAGTGTTTCCTAGCCAGTGTTTCCCAATCTGTGGACCAGCTACATGCCTAATACAGTCTCCATCTGGCTTCCTCATCCCCAGCCTCATGGCTGTCCTTTTCAAAACTCTCATGAAGACTGAGACTGTCAGAAAGTAGCACAAGAAGTTCATCAGGCAACTGTCAGATCATGTAAAAGTTAAGCATATCAAGCAAAAGCCCAGAGAATTTTCTTTTTTCTTTTCTTTTTCTTTCTTTTTTCTTTTCTTTTTCTTTCTTTTTTCTTTTCTTTTTTTTTTTCTGTCTTTTTGAGACAGGGTCTCACTATGCAGTTCAGGCTGGTCTTTAGCTCACTTTTGTAAACCAGGCTAGTCTCGAACTCACATCAATCCTCCTGCCTCAGCCTCCCAAGTGCTGGGATTACAGGCATGTGCCACCACACCCAGCGCCCAAGCCCAGAGATATTGACAATGTCTGAAGAACATTTAGGCACCAGATCTCAGCGTCCAACACTGGTGATGAGAATAACCAGAAAAGAAAGCACATGCCCCATGAGAAGTCCCCAGTGCGCAGCACCAAGGAACCAGAAGTCAGAAGTCCACAAGGACACTGCAGAACCTGATGTGCTAAGATTGCTCAGGGTGTTTCCTCCAAGAGCCGCCAAGACTCTGGGCAGAGCAGCTCAGTTGGCCGTCAGAGTTACCAATCCCAAGGCTAGGATGCGTAACAGAGAAAACAGATGGTGTGTGTCCATGTTTCATTTGTACTTCAATAAAAACAACAGCAATGAAAACAACCTCCCTTTCCTTCAGACAGACACAGCTTCTCGCCGGGCACTCAGTCTGCTAAATAGAGCACAGTCCACATTTCCGCCCCTGTGTCCTCAGCCCGACACCCTGGAGGGTGGGCAGGTTGCACCATCTTTCTAACACCTATCACAGGTGTTCAGGGTAAATACTTCCATGAATTGTTATTGCCCTCCAGATAAAATTTAGTGTCCGTATTTTAGCCCCAATCTTTCTCTCCTCTCTCCTAAATACTGATTCCACATGTGTGAGGCTTTTAATTTATGTCTTTTGTGTCTTTTAATGTCTCCTTTTAATTTTTTATCTCTTGGCGCTGCATTCCCCAACATTTTTCCAGAGCTATCTTCTATTCATTAGTTCTTTTGTCACCCACACTTAGTACAATGTTTATTGTGTCCCATAACTGTTTCTCTTCAACCATGAAATTTCTTCTGGAAACTCTAACTTTTTGACCTGTTACATCTCTTTTGTTGTCATTTTATATTCCCTGAAAATATGTTTGGACTTCTCTGCTGGTGGATTTTTTTTTTTTTTTTTAATCTTGCATAGTGGTTTGATTTGGTCTGGTGTGGTTTAGTTTGGTTTGGTCTAGTTTAGTCTGGTTTGGTCTGATTGGTTCCTGTAGTGGTGGGATGGAACCCAGGGCTGCGTGCATGCTAAGCAGTGCTCTATGACTGAGTTGTACTCCTAGCCCATATCTTAGTATCTTTAAAAATAATTTGTTTTGGATAATTTCAATAACTGAAAACTTGTGGGTCTTTTCTGTTCTCTTGTTTTTTTCTTTTCTCTGTCTCTCTCTCTCTCTCTCTCTCTCTCTGTCTCGCTCTCGCTCTCTCTCGCTCTCGCTCTCGCTCTCTTTTAGTTTCCTTGTACTGTCTTCCTTTACTTTCTGTGATCTCTATATTTTTTCTTAGGAAAGTTTGATAGAATTGCCTGACTATGATAAAAGGTTCTCTGATATTTGTATTTGCTTCTTCCAGGCTTCTGAGAGTATTACCAATCTGGGATTTTTTCTTTCTTTCTTTCTTTCTTTCTTTCTTTCTTTCTTTCTTTCTTTCTTTCCTTCCTTCCTTCCTTCCTTCCTTCCTTTCTTTCAATACAGGGTTTTGTTGCATAGCTTGGACTCATGGTGATGCTGTTGTCTTAACCTCCCCAGTGCTGAGATTGCAGGCAAGGCAAGCTCCACCATGCCCAGTGGGCCCAGGGTTCTAGGGCTGGCACAGCATTCAGTACTGGGCATTCAGCTCAGGACCTTGTGCTTGCCAGGCAGCCACTTAGACCACTGGGCCATCTCCCCAGCCCTGGGATGACTTTAGAATAAGTTCATAGCTAGAGGTTTTCTGAATTGGTGTGATTTGGACCTACAAATCCATGAGATCACTTATTTTCCATTACAGCTTCTTTGGGCCAGAGATTTAATTTCTCATGATCTGCTGAGATTGCAGGAGGCTTTCTTATTTCTGGTTCATCATTAGCTATTAAAGGTATAGCCCCCGAAGCTCCTATTTTATGTATGGAAGGTCTCTTATTGGACTTTTTTTGTCGTGCAACCTGAAGACTTGTTTCTTGTGCCCCTTTATCCATAACTAGGTCTTGACAACTGGGGATCAAATTTAGAGAGCATCATTAATCAATTACTATCTCAACTCTTACTTTTCTAGGTTTCTAACTAGGTTTTGGTCTAAGAATTATTAATTATACTGTCAGTTTTTAAAATACTTTCAGGGACAGTTTTTAATTAATTAATTAATTAATTAATTAGGTACAGCGTCTCGCTAGGCAGCTTGAGCTCATAGTGATCCTCCTGTCTCAGCCTCCCCAGCACTGGGATTACAGGCATGCCCCACCACGCTGTTTCTTTTTTTTTTTTTTTTTTTTTTTTTTTTTTTTTTTTTTTTTTTTTTTTTTT